>JAKELJ010000066.1:90214-136790 GCA_025594165.1 Tamias sibiricus
TTTTAATATGGAATTTCCAAACACACATATATTCAATTAGTAAATTCACATTGTGATTAAAGTTTCTGTCATAACTAAAGTTATCAGGCATTATGTGGTAGTTAGCAAAACATTCCCACCAAACCTACTGGAAAAAATCAAGACTCACAATCACACCAACCAATCATCAAAACATCTCCGATTTTTGGAGTGTCTCCCTATCCACTGTGATCAGGTTACCATTTTTAATTCTGGATTGATACTGGAAAGTGTATTTGTGATTAATATCCTGATAATAAAAATAACCCAACATCCTTGTGATGGTGTCACATGTGGTGTTCACATGTGAGCACTATTTCCTATTATGATAGAACAACTTTTTGCTTGGTCCCCCCTGTTATTTTTGTGGTAACTTCTTCATGTATCTGCCATTGTCCTTATGAAATTAATGGTGATTGCATTGTTATTTTCTGAAACGTGAACGGATGATTTTCAGAGAAAGTGTTTTTCTACTTTTATTTCATCTCGGAGTACTCTTGTTTTACATTTGGGAGATTGGCTGATACATGTTCCACAGCATTTTTTTTCCTGCCTCATGTTGAAACCTGGGCATTTTGTTGGCTGGGTTTTTCTTACATCTCTTGCATTGAGTGAATGTTTGTTTGGTCAAAGCTTTATTGACCCATCCTCTACATTCCTACCTTGTAGGATAGTGGTCGTATTCTCGCATTTCCCATCTAAGATTGTTTTAAAATATTTATTTAGTTTGCTTTAGGTTGTACACAATGTGTTTTTATTTTTACGTGGTGCTGAGGTTTTCAACGCCCCCCCCCCCCACCCACACGCCGGCCGCCCAAGTTGCGAGGCGAGCGCCCTCTACCGCTGAAGCCTCAATCCCCAGCCCCTCCCATTCTAGATTTTAGACTTCACACCTTTATCAATGTTAAAGGAGTCGCTGTTGAATTACTTGGGTCTTGTGCATCGAAGTTCGGTTGTTCTCCTCATTATCTTACGTGACCCGAAGTAACACTGGTCTTTCATGAGGATAGTATTCTAAATAAACCAAAGCAAATTGCAGCTGGAGGTTAATTGGGAGAAAGGAGAATGGCAAATAATGAAAGGCAACCAAGTGATTTGGACTATTGTGGTGACCACTGTGGACCAATTTGAGATCTCTCTGGTTTTACATTTTTTGTGGGTGGTGTGTGTGTGTGTTGTCCGTGAACATCGAACCCAGGGTCCTCATCTGCATGCTAGGCAAGAACTATACCAGGTGAGCTACCACTACCCAGCCCCTTGGTTGGGATATTTGTCTAAGGGACTACTTGGTGAGTTTCTCAGTTCTCCAGTTGGATCCATTGGAGGTGTGACAGTCTTAGTTCCGCTCATGTGAGCGTTGGGACTGTCCGCTGTATGACTGCTCTTACAAAGAGGTGGATTAGTGCTTTGAGGACGTGAGAATAAAGAATACTTGTCGGCTGTAAAATGTGATAAATGTGAAGGCGTAAATTGGTGTGCATCATTGATTCCCCTATGGAGGGACTGGTGTTCTACATCCAATAAACTAGGCTGTTGGTTGTAGGCAGGGATCACCCATTTTCGGGGTAACCTTCACTTTGAGTGGCATCAGTGTGCAAGGAATCTGGAAATTACCACTTTCAGTGTCCATTTCCTCCTAACTTTACAAGGCAACCAAACCAGAATAAAATCTCAAAAAGAAGCTTCAATAGATATGGTTAGTATTTGAAAAAATCAATTCATTGTATTCATACTGATTTTGAGTTATAGAAAATTTTATTTGTAGGTGCTATTAGATATTGGCATGCTTTTAATTTGATGCTGTGGGAAACGTGCACATATAACTATGTTGAACTTAGAGAAGATAGATGTCCAGAGAGTGAGATATCGATTGGATGTGGATAAAAATTGCTGGTATAATGTTTCTTCGGATGAATGATTTTGTTCTGGATTCTTTACTAAATGAAAAAGTACTATTTCAGTTAATCGTTTGTGGATCTTCTTGGACAGTGTTTTACATCATTTTAAAATTGGTGGAGCTATGTTGGTAACTAAAAGTATAAGTAGCAGCATAATTTCTTCCAATTTTTATTATTAAATTAATTATATTATTGTAAGTAGATATATGTGACAGTAGAATTCATTTTGATGCATGGACACAATGGCTGCACAACTGTGCATTTTTCTGTGTAAATATATAGGAGGGGATTTGTTGACGGGGGGGCACAAGGTGTATTCACCATATGGGCCTAGGGTAAGGATGTCCATCGCATTCACACCGTGCTTGCCTCCGCTACAATCTCTATGTGATTCCCAGTATAAGGACTTTATGAAATTAATGTTCAGCATTTACAATCAAATTTGTGGGTTGTGTGTCTGCAGGTTGTACCTATGGCAAAAGGTTTGTGAGGTCATTTCTAAGAAATACTCATACTGAGCTAGTGAGCCATGGTCAGCATCACATAATGAAAAAGCCTGTAATAGTAGACCATATACATAGTGTGGCACTGATTGCAGAGGTGATTGAGGAGTTGTTGTAAAAAATTAAAAAACAGTTTAATTCTGCTTAGTGGTTAATGTGACACTGCCAACGTGTTCATTAGACAGGCATAGCTCATAAATCACTTAGTAGACAGTCATTTACAAATAATGTTCCTATGTAGGGATCTTTTGACACTTACAAGCAATAAAGAAGATCCATGAAAGTTCAATGCCAGCAAAACCGGATGATAAAGAGAAAAAGAACTGCAGCACCAATTCCAATCTAGTTCCATTACGTACTGGGGCCAGAAATATTGAGCAAGACAAACTGATAAAATAATATGGTAAAAACCAGGACTATAAAAGGCATTATAAGTAAACACTTTTCTTCTTATTAATGTATCTTCGAAGAGCAACAAATATAATAACTGCAGATATAGTAGTACAATTTCTACTAGCACAAAAATAGAAATAGGAAGACTCACACCACGTGAGAAGACAGTCTCAGGATTATTACCTTATCACTTCGTTTGTCGCACGTTTAGGTGTTCATAAAGAAAAAAAAAACTTAATGACATAGGGATTTTCTGCAGCGGAAGTGTTTAACAATTTATTCTCCCAATATAATGGACTTTTGGCTTGGTTCACAAATAGTGGTTTAATTGTATCAATTTACATGGTTATTTTCAAAGAGTGCATCAAAGCTTGAGAAATTGTGTCTTTTGCAGTGTACCATATGCTTAGATGCCAGTTTAATTTTCAGTTTCTGAAAATTAGTCCGCAAATGTGCTGAGGAAAAACCATCTATTCAATTTGCTGTTTTATCCCTGCTTTATTACTTGATTGTATGTGTAGGAAACAACTCTCTTTTGTGAATCACCAATTAACTCTACCAACTTAACTTCACATACTGATTATTTTATATTTGAAATTTTACTTTGGAATTTAACTTAGTAAATGTAGTTGCTTCTCTCACTAGATAGATTTTCTTTTATGTATTTTCCATGGCTCTGTCTTTATCTCAGTTACAAAATACAGTTTTATTTCATTATCTTGTTCTTGTTTCGAGTATTCTTGTTCTGCTGAAGACCGCTTCAGCAAAGATGTTAAGTTCTTCCAATATGGTACTGAAGGGAACGTCGACGATATGAAAATAATCCACACACAAGCCAGGTTGTAGAATCTTCTACTGTTCTCATTTTTACTTTTCACAGTATGGCCTCTTATACCAATCCCAACCAGGCATACAGTAATTCACAGTATTTCTTAGGAGGTAACAAGAAATGTTCAGTAAAGAAGTTACGAATAATGGTTTCCAGATATTAACTTTACAATATAAAAATTTCCAGTAATTAAATATAGCGGGGTTACATTAGGTTTCAGTAATTAACAATAAGGAATTTCAGGAATTAGCTATAATAATGAATTTCCAGAGATAAACTATAAAAGGTTTCGGATAATTACCTAGGGAAGATCCAATTATTATAAATATATTAATCTTAATCTATAGGCAGGTGGTGGATATTCTAAATTCCTAAAGCTAATGTTAAAAAATTCTTAAAAACTTTAGGTATGTCTGCTTCATAAAGTTATATAGCCCTAGTATCTTCTTCAACTGGGCACATCCTACCCAGCTTAGCTTAGTTTCTGGCTTTAGATTCCACAGGGGCTCATTGAACTGGTTTATTATTGAATAATTCAATATGTATTAGAACCAGGTGGTCATTCAAACGAAATACAACAAAGAGTACAGACCAAAGCACACAAAGTTAATTTCTTGGTGGGTCGCATATAGTGGCATGTCATCCACAAAGTAGGAGCCAAGCTACAGATCTCCCAGGCATTTGGAGGGAGCATGGGCTCAAAACTCATTTGCATAACCAAGGAAGAACCCAAGATTTCTGGATAAGCCAAGGCGGACACCTGGCTTGACTTCTTGGGTTTGGAAGCAACTAGGCCCTACACAGCCCTGAAATTAAATACAGGTTGGGGGTCAGCATCAAAAATTCCAGGTTGGGGAGGATCCCAGGACTCAACAGGCCGCTGAATTAACGGGTTGGGGTCGAGCTCAAAAACCCCCGGTAATGAGTAAATCCCCACATTGTTTCTTCTTTGGTACTAGGGGAGCCAAACATAAGAAAATGCTCCTATCACTGAGCTATATCATCTCTGACTGTACTTTTGTTTGGACCTAGGGATTTTAACCCAGAGCAGATATAACCTCTGAGATCATATTCCCAGAACATTTTTTATAAATCATTTATTTTATTTATTTTTCTAGGTACCAAAGGCACTGAAACAAGGGGTCATAACCACTAAGCCAACATCTATCAGGCCTTCTGTCTATTTATATTTTGAAATAAGTGTCTCACTAGGTTTTATATAGCCTTGCTTAAATTGCTTAGGGTTGGCTTTGGACACCTGCAATCCTCTTGCCTCAGCCTCCCAAGCCACTGGGATTACAGGTATGTTGCCACCATGCACTAGCTTATCTTTTGTTTTTGTGAGGGAGGGTCTCACTAAGTTTGCTTCCCTAAGCAATTTAGGGAAGTTGATTAATTCCTAGAGTGGCCTTAAACTTGAGGACTTCCTGCCTTAAAAATTTCTCTGAGCTACTGGAATTAACAGGTATGCACCATCATGGACCCAGGGCCTAGACACTCAGTACAAGTAAGAGAAATGGCCCAACCACTAAACTTAGAGCAAAAGCCGGAGTAAGGAGGCTTTAGGTGGCCAGAAGAACCTGGAGGAGTGTGTGAGACTCAGCACACTAATCAGCTGGGAGATCAAGTTTATGGTTCCTATGTGAAAACTAATAGGCCAATACAACAAAGCACATGTGTAAAGTAAGTAGAAAGATTGTTGTTAATCCATGTGTGGAATTTTCAAATCACATATATTAAAACAGCAACAACAATCATAAGAGTAAGTATATACCATATGTTAACTAGGATTTGATACAAATTCATTTTTAAGAATAAGATAATACATATAAATAAAATAAAAGATATTAAATTTATATATCCTTTCAAAAAAGAGATAAATAACCAGGCATGGTGGCACTATGCCTGTTTATACCAGGACTAGAGAGGCTAAAGCAGAAGGTTTATATGTTTTGAAGCATGCCTAAATCAATGTAGCAAGGACCCCTGGTGTCAAAATAAAAATAAATAAAAATAAAAGAGGTTTGGTGATATAAGCTCAGCTAGTAAAACAGCCAGGTTTCAATCTATGTTGGGGGGTGGTGGGGAGAGAGAGAGTGAGAGAGAGCACACCAAGATTAGAAATGTACATTTTGTACATGGGCATGTGACAAAAACAGTAAAACATTTGCCATGCCTTGGTGGTAAGGTCTTTATGTTTGATCTCAAGCACCCTGAAAAACCACACACACACTCACCTCCAACACAACTCACTCACAAATTTGCATATTAGTTGTGACATAAAACAACAGGAACAAAACTTAACTCTACAACAGCAGTTGATATATGATATATATTTTTCTTATCTCATGTATCTTCAAATTATCAGTAAGCAATAAGGGAAAACTAAAAAATGGATGATTGTATACATTAGAGCCACAACTCCCAGCATAGATCAAGTAAAATGTAAGTGGAACTCATAATGTTAAATCAGTGTTTCTTGAACAGTCATGAGTTACATTTTATATTCCCTAATTTTACTGGCTGGGACTTTGGCATGCTTTATGCATTCCATAAAATCTCATCTGTTTACTCTGGCCGAAGCACAGTATGTAAATTAAAATCACCCGTTTATAACCACTTTAAAGTGGTATAATTCCTTTCTGTTTTACTATACCTTCACATGTGAAATCATCATCAACATTTAAATTCCAGAAATTATTGTGAGATGGGAAAACAACTAGTGCCCATTAAACAGTGATTTCCTTTGTTACACTTTTACACAGCTTCTAGGCAATGACTAATATTTTGTCTGATTGTTGTTGTTGTTGTTGTTATTGTGGTTGTTTTGCTTCATGTGTTTACATTGTTTCAGGAAATTACATACAATTTGAATTTTTAAAATCGCATTGGTATGTTTTCTGTGCTTTACTTTCCAACTGGCTTAAGGTTTCCATAGTATACATTTTTCCATTGTAATATTTTAATACTCTCGAAATGCAATATTATTGTTGAATATAGCTGGGATTATAGCTCAAAGGTAGAGTGGCCTGCCTAGCCTGTGTAAAGGCCCACAGTTCAATTCCCAGTAATTGCAAAGATAAATATTGCCTGAATACGTATTCTGCTGAAGAATCATACGAGGTTTTCTTTTTATATCCACATTTACTTTGGTGTCAATCTCTACATTTTGGGTCTTATGAAAAGTTAAGCCTAAAAATATTTCCTGTATGAATTACAGTCTGAACCAGTGTTTAGATAATTTTTACTTTATTATCAAAGAGGGAGTGAAATTTTTTTTTAATTTTCCTATACGCACTTGACATTTATGTTAATTATTTCTTTTTACATCCCATACTATGGTTGTTTTTTTTGCAAAAGTAGCCTCAGCAAACCTCTTTTTAAGCTCTCTCACCCCACTGCACCCTTCATAATTTTCCAAAGGTAAGGAACCAAACCATAGAAAAATTCTGTGCAACCCAGAGACCCCCATATTATTCAAGCTGTTAAATCAATGATAAGCCCTAAAATCTAGATTACTTCATGCCACTTGACATGTATAAATTGCCCCCTAAAGTTCTAATTTGTTTTTGCTCTGCCCTTGAATAAACTAATATGTTATGGATGAAAAAGAAAAATAACAAATGTCAAGTGCATAGAAAATTAAAAAAAAATTTCACTCCTCTTTGATAATAAAGTAAAATTATCTAAACACTGTTCAGACTGTAATTCATACAGGAATATTTATAGCTTAACTTTTCATAAGACCCAAAATGTAAGATTGACACAAAGTAAATGGATAAAAGAAAACCTGTATGATTCTTCAGCAGAATAGTATTCAGCAATATTATCTTTGCATTACTGGGAATTGAACTGTGGGCCTTACACAGGCTAGGCAGGCACTCTACCTTTGAGCTATAATCCCAGCTATATTCAACAATAATATTGCATGAGAGTATTAAAATATTACAATGAAAATGTACTTGGAAACCTTAAGCCAGTTGGAAGAAAGCACAGAAAAATACCATGCATTTTAAAATTAAAATTATATGTAATTTCCTGAACAAGTAAACACATGAAGCAAACAACCACAACAACAACAACAACAACAACAACAACAACAACAAAATATTAGTCATTGCCTAGAGCTGTGTAAAAGAGAAACAAAGGAATCACTGTTAATGGGCACTAGTTGTTTTCCATCTCAAATAATTTCTGGAATTAAATGTTGATGATGATTCACATGTGAATATAGTAAAACAGAAAGAATTATACACTTAAAGTGGTTATAAAGGTGATTTTAATTACATATGTGCTTGGCCAGAGTAAACAGATGGAGATTTTATGGAATGCATAAAGCAGCCAAAGTCCCAGCCAGTAAAATAGGGAAATAAAAATGTAACTCATGACTGTTCAAGAAAACACTGATTTATCATTATGAGTTCCACTTACATTTACTTGATTATGCTGTGGCTATATGTATACAATCATCATTTTTGTTTTCCTTATTGCTTACTGATAATTTGAGATACATGTATAAGAAAAATATATTCATATATCAACTGCTGTTGTAGAGTTAAGTTTTTCCTGTTGTTATGTAACTAAATATGCATTTTTTGTGAGTGTGTGTGTGTGTGTGTGTGTGTGTGTGTTTTCAGTGCTTGAGATCAAACATAAGACCTTACACAAGCATGGCAAATGTTTTACTGTTTTGTCACATCCCAGTACAAATGTACATTTCTAATCTTGGTGTGCTCTCTCTCTCTCTCTCCCCCCCCACCCCCCAACATAGATTGAAACCTGGGATGTTTTACTACTGAGCTATATCACCAAACCTTTTTATTTTTATTTATTTTTATTTTGACACAGGGTCTTGCTACATTGATTAGGCAGGCTTCAAACATATAAACCTTCTGCTTTAGCCTCTCTAGTCCTGGAATAACAGGCATGTGCCACCATGCCTGGTTATTTATCTCTTTTTGAAAGGATATATAATTTAATATCTTTTATTTTATTTTATGTATTTCTTATTCTTAAAATGAACTTTTATCAAATCCTAGTTAACATTGGTATTACTACTCTTATGATTGTTGTTGCTGTTTTATAAGTGATTGAAAATTCCACATGATTAACAACAATCTTCTACTACTTTACACATGTGCTTTGTTGTATTGCCTATTTGTTTCACATAGAACATAAACTTGATCTCCCAGCTGATTAGTGTGCTGAGTCTCACACACTCCTCAGTTCTCTGGCACCTAAGCCTCCTTACTCCTGCTTTTGCTCTAGTTTAGTGTTGGCCATTTCTCTTACTTGTACTAGTGTCTAGGCCCTGGGTCATGATGGTGCATACCTGTAATTCCAGTAGCTCAGGAATTTAAGGCAGGAAGTCCTCAAGTTTAAGGCACTCTAGGAATTAATCAACTTCCCTAAATTGCTTAGGGAAGCAACTTAGTGAGACCCTCCCTCAAAAACAAAAGATAAGCTGGGCATGGTGGCACATACCTGTAATCCCAGTGGCTTGGGAGGCTGAGGCAAGAGGATTGCAGGTTCAAAGCCACCCTAAGCAATTTAGCAAGGCTATATAAAACCTAGTGAGACACTATTTCAAAATAAAATAGAAGAAGGCCTGATGATGTGGCTTAGTGGTTATGACCCTCTTGTTTCAGTGCCTGGTACCAGAAAAATAAATAAATAAATGATTTATAAAAATGTTCTGGGAATATGACTCAGAGGTTATATGCTCTGGGGTTAAATCCCTGGTCCAAACAAAAGTACAAGTCAGAGATGATATAGCTCAGTGATAGAGCATTCTTATGTTGGCTCCCCAGTACAAAGAAGAACAATGTGGGGTTTCTCATCCGGGGATTTGAGCTCGACCCCAACCCGTTAATTCAGGGCTGTGAGTCTGGGATCTCCCCAACCTGGAATTGAGCTGACCCCCAACCTGTTAATTCAGGGCTGTGTGGGCCTAGTTCTTCCAAACCAAGAATCAAGCCAGGTGTCCGCCTGCTTATCCAGAAATCTGGGTTCTTCCTTGGTTATGCAAATGAGTTTGAGCCCAAGCTCCCTCCAAATGCCTGGGGGTCTGAGCTTGGCTCCTCTTTGTGGATGACATGCCACTTTATGCGACCACCAAGAATTAACTTTGTGTGCTTTGTCTGTACTCTTGATGTATTTCTATTGTATGACCACCAGGTTCTAATACATTTAATTATCAATAATAAAACCAGTTCAATGGCCCTGTGGAATCTAAAGCCAGAAACTAGCTAAGCTGGTAGGATGAGCCCAGTTGAAGAAGATACTAGGGCAATATAACTTTATGAGCAGACATACCTAAAGTTTAAGAATTTTTAACATTAGCTTTAGGATTTTTAGAATACCTCCCCCTGCCTATAGATAAGATTAATTAGTAGTTAGTATAATTGATCTTCCCTAGGTAATTCCTGAAACCTTTTATAGTTAACTACTGGAAATTCTTTATTATAGCTAATTCCTGAAATTCCTTATTGTTAATTACTGGAAACCTAATGTAACCCCCTATAGTTAATTACTGGAAATTTTTATTGTATAGTTAATTTCTGGAAATCCTTTATTGTAATCTTCTTTACTGAAATTCCTTTATGTTACCTCCCTAAGAAAAAATGTGAATTACTGTGCTTGTTGGGATGTATAAGAGGCCATACTGAGAAAAGTAAAAATTAGAACAGTAGAAGGATTTCTACAACCTGGCTTGTGTGTGGATTATTTTCATATCGTCGACGTTCCCTTCAGTACCAATTGGGAAGAACTTAACATCTTTGCTGAAGCTGGTCTTCAGCAGAACAAGAATATGAGAACAAGAACAAGAATAATGAAATAAAACTGTTTTGTAACTGAGATAAAGACAGAGCCATGGAAAATACATAAGAAAATCTATCTAGTGTAGGGAGAAGGCAACTAATTTACTAAGGTAAATTCCAAAGTAAAATTTAAAATATAAATTAATCAGTATGTGAGTTAAGTTGGTAGAGTTAAGTTGGTGATTAACAAAAGAGAGTTGTTCCTACACATTCATCAAGAAATAAAGCAGGATAATCTGCAAATGAATGATGGTTTTTCCTCAGCTCATGTGAGGACTAATTTCAGAAACTGAAAAATTAAACTGGCATTAAGCATATGGTACACTGCAAAAGACACAATTCTCAAGCTTTTGAATGCACTCTTTGAAAAACAATGTAAATTGATAAAATTAAACCACTATTTGTGAACCAAGCCAAATGTACATGTATAGGTGGGAGAATAAATATGTTAAACACTTCAGCTGCAGAAAGTCCCTATGTCTTTATGTTTTTTTTTTTTTTTCTTTATGAACACCTAAACGTGCGACAAAGAAGATAAGGTATAATCCTGAGACTGCTTCTCACGTGGTGTGAGGTCTTCCTATTTCTATTTTTGTGCTAGTAGAATTGTACATACTATATATGCAGTTTTATATTGTTGCTTTCAAGATACATTAATAAAGAAGAAAAGTGTTTACTTATATTGCCTTTTATAGTCCTGTTTTTACATTTATTTTTCTGTTTTCTTGCTCAATATTTCTGGACCAGTAAGTATGAATAGTTGGAATTGGTGCTGCAGTTCTTTCTCTTTTCATCAGTTTTGCTGGATTGAACTTTCATGGATTTCTTTATGCTGTCATGTCAAAAGTCCCTCATAGAATCATATTTGTAATGAATGTATACTAAGTGACTTATGAGCTATGCTTCTAATGAACACGTTGCAGTGTCACATTAACCACTAAGCAGAATTAAACTGAAACAACTCACAATCACCTATGAATAAGTCACACTGTTATGGCCTCTATTACAGGCTTTTCATATGTGATGATGACCTGGATAAATGCAGTTTGAGTATTTTAGAATGAATCAAAACTTTGCCATTGGTAAACTCATCAGAAAAAGACAAATTTGATTGTAAATGCTGAAAATTATGTCTTAAAGTAACTATACTGGGATCACATAAGATTGTAGAGGAAAGATGGTGGAATGAGATGGACATCCTTACCCTAGGCACATATGGTGCAATACTACATTGTGTACAACCAGAAAAATGAAAAGTTGTGCAGCAATTGTGTACAATGAATCAAAATGTATTCTACTGTCACATATACCTAATTAAAATAAATAAATTAATTAATAATAAAAATTGGAGAAATATGAGCTCATTTACTTTTAGTTACAACATAGCTACAAAAATTTTAAATGTTGTAAAACACTGTCAAGAAGATAAAACTAACTTAATGATATGTATTTAATTTAGTAAAGAATACAGAAAAAATCATCAAGAAACATTATAGAGCAATTTTTCTACCACATCAATAGATATCTACTCTCTGGAAATATATCTTCTCTAAGTGCAACATAGTTATATGTGCAAGTTTCCCACAGCATCAAATTAAAAGATGCAATATCTATAGCACATAAAAATTAAAATTTTATTCTCAAAATCAGTTGAATCACAATGAATTGATTTTTTAAATACTAAACATTCTATTGTAGCTTCTTTTTGAGATTTTACTTCTGGTTGGTGCCTTGTAAAGTTAGAGGAAATGGAAACTGGAAGTGGAATTTCAATTTCCTTGAACACTGCCACAAAAGAAGTACACAGAAAATTGGGTGATCCTGCCTACAACCAACAGCCTAGTTACTGATGTAGAAAACAGTCCCTTCCATGGGGATCAAGATGCACACCAATTTAAGCCTTCACACTCAATTTTACAGCCACAAGTAATATTTTCTCAAGTCTAAAAGCACTAATCCACCTCTTTGTAAGAGCAGTCATACAGCGGACAGTCAACTCTCACATGAGAGATCAAACTGTCACCCTCCAATGGTTCAAATGAGAACTGAGAAACATACAATGTAGTCCCTTAGAAAATATCCAACCAAGGGCTGGGTGTGTAGCTCAATGGTAGAGTTCTTGCCTAGCATGCATGAGGACCTGGGTTCGATTCCCGGCACAACACACACACACACAAACCACAAAAAATGTACAACCAGAGAGATCTCAAATTGGTCACAGTGGTCACCACCATAGTCCAAATCACTTGGTTGCCTTTCATTATTTTCCATTCTCTTTATCCAATTCCTCACATCTGCATTTGTGTTTATTTAGAAACTATCCTCATGAAACACAGTTTTACCTCAGGGTAAGTATAATGAGGAGAAAACCGAAATTAGACTGCAAAAGACCCAAGCTATTCAAAGCACTCCTTACTTGATAAAGTCTGAAGTCAAAAACTTAGATGGGAGGGGCTGGGATTGTGGCTCAGCGGTAGAGCGCTCGCCTAGCACTTGGGCGGCCCGGGTTCGATCCTCAGCACCACGTAAAAGTAAACACATTGTGTACAACTAAAGCAAATAAATAAATATTTAAAAAAAAAAAAATCTTAGATGGGAAATGCAGAATACACCAATATCTACAAGGTAGGAAAGTAGAGGATGGGACCCTAATCTTGACCAAACAACATTCACTCAATGCAAGAGATGTAAGAAAAACCAGCCAACAAAATGCCCAGGTTTCAACTGAGCAGGAAAAAAAATGCTGAAAATGTATCAGCCAATCTCCCAAATGTAAAACAAGAGTACTCAGAAGATGAATAAAAGTAGAAAAACTCTTTCTCTGAAAATCAGCGTTCTCAGTTTCAGAAAATAAAATGCATCACCATTAATTTCATAAGGAAATGGCAGTTAATGAAGAAGTTACCAGAAATAACTGAAAGCAAAAAGTGTCTAGCATGATAGGAATAGTGCCTCAAGGAACACCACATGTGTCACATCACAAGGATGTTGGTATTAAGAATATAATCACAAATACACTTACATATCAATCAGAATTAAAAAGGTACCTGATCAAGTGTTGGTGACACTCAAAAAAGTCGGTGAAGCTGATTTTTCCAGTAGGTTTGGTGAATGTTTTGATAACTACCACATAATGCTGATCACATTAGTATGACAGAAATTTAATCACAATGTGAATTTACTAATGAATATATGTATGTTTGGAAATTCATTTTAAAATTCCTTCTTGAAGTCTCAGGCACATCTCAGTTCACCACATCCACATTCCATGTATGAGAGCTATGAATTCCTTGACCTCAGCAAGGTGAAAGGCCCAGACCACTCATTTTTTGTCCTGAACAATATTCACCTGAGGGCCAAAGAACAGAAGATACAGTGCATGGTAACGAGCTGGCATTTCCAACCCTAAAGTGTACAAAAGTGAACACTGTTTTTCATAAGGTGCTGGGCACAGATCCATTTCCATTTCAGATACCACACTGTAAACTAAAAGAATTGGTGTCCCACAAGGTGGAGGGACAGGTCTTCAGATTTGTCAGTATCCCAAACTCTAGAGTATAGGCACATTAAAGGAAAACTTATTTGCAATTTTGCCTTGAGCCTGCTGGCAGGTTTGTGATGTTTGTTTCCTTATTTGGTATGGAGTACTGTGAAAATATTAGCCCCCACATCAAAGGCATACATGTCTACACATGTTTCTAAATAATTCGATACCATATATTGAGACATCCAACTTTGAACTTAAAATAGAGAAACTAAAACACTACCAATAAGATAGCTGCTGTTTTTAGGTAATTTCTGTACCACATGTGATTGAATCTTGACATCTTCCTGACAGTGGTTGTATTGTCTCTCACTGTATAGGAAGTCACTTGAAAATTTACTAGCTCACCTGTGTGTTGTTCACCAGTCAGGCTGAGATCATTTGGGAAACATTTTGAATGATTTTTCTTTCAGAACACCATCAGCTCCATGAGAACAAGCCCACATTAATTTATTTAATTATGAGATATCCTGGGGAAGAGAATCAGAGTGCTTTGTTTGGCAGCCAGTTGCCCTCTGAAGTTCAGTAATCTTATCAACCATCACCTAAAAACATGCAGCAAAAGGATCCCAGATGATCTCAGCCTAACTGATGAACAATACAAACATGAGCCAGTAAGTTTCTGTTTTCTCATAAGACCAGAGAACAGAAGAGTTAAGTGAAACTTTAAAGTAATTGTGATATCATTTCCATTTGTAAAACTATATACATATATGTTCAAAACTGGATTTTTTTTTTTTTTTTTTTTTTTGTACCGGGGATTGAACTCAGGGGCACTCAACCACCACTGGGCAACATCCCCAGCCCTTTTTTGTATTTTATTAGAGACAGGGTCTCACTGAGTTGTTAAGTGCCTCGCCATTGCGGAGGCTGGCTTTGAACTCACGATCCTCCTGCCTCAGCCTCCCAAGTGCTGGGATTACAGGCGTGCGCCACTGCGCCCGGCTCAAAACTTGATTTTACTTTATATACAGTGATAAATGTAAATGCACTTCTGTTTGGGCTAGATCCTACTACTGGGAGGAAACTCTGCCATAAAATAACTACATCCTGAGGCACTTAATGCAATTCACTGCAACTCAATAAACAAATAAAGACAGATCCTCTCTTGCAACATTCCTTACTTTCATGAGACTTGGAAAGTGACAATTATTTTAAAAGGCTGGATTTGTGATATATGTATATAAAATTCAGTCTTATGTATTACATATAATAACATAAACAAAATATTATCATATATCTGCATCAACTTGTGGATCCCATTCCAGGATCCAGGGAATTCTGATCCAGTTTATATCAAGGGCAAACATCCTAGAATTCATCTCAACACCCCTTTACATATCATAATATAGGTGGATATCACTGTGTGTCTCCAGGAAGAGGAGACAATAAAGCTGTCACTAAGTAAGCTAGAGTACAATGAACAATGTCCTTCAGTTTGAATAGTGATCTGTCTGTGATCTCATTCTTTCAAACAGAGCCAGCTTTCCTGGTAGCCACATACATTTCAGGCACCAAAATGCCAGATGCAAGAGGTCAAAAATCTATTAGGCCAATACCACTCCACCCTGCTGGAAACTTTCCCCAAATTCCGAGTTCTAAGGTCCTCCATGGCACCTCCCACACTTTGAGCACCTGAGCATTAAGCTGTGCCAGATAGCCCAGCAGAGCTATCCTTTCCTTCCCCTCTGAAATTGTCCATTTAAATTGTTCTGATGAAAGATATTTTCATTCTTTAGGATGGCATTTGTAAGTATAATTAGAAGTCAACATTTATGTCATTATAAAAGTGCTCAATCCATGGACATTGCTGTGTCACCACCAGCACTACTTAACTATAAAGTATATGGGTCCTGGTGGAGAAGACACACACAGGCCATTATGTAGGAGCTGAGAGAGAGAACCCTGTGTTTGGGCAGAGAAGAGTGCCTAAAATGGTGTGAAGATTCCAGGCCAAGAGAGGGTGCTGCTTTTCCTGGGGCAATAATGGAAATGAACCTGGAACACAGAATCAGACAGAACAATTGTCTTTGGAAGTTTGGTTTTATTTGGGTTTCTTGTTCTAATCTATGAAATGGAAGTCAACCTTCATGTGTGGTATTAATCTAAATTGAATATGACGGCATCATCTGGGCCTACTTGGCCAAACTTGGTCTAAGACTGTGTACACACCATTGCCAACATGCAAAGACACAACACAGACCACTGAAGAGCACAGTTGTTAATTTTTAGGGGACATGTCCATATTTTCAAGGTGTTCAAACCATTATGGTTAAATTAAATATTCCAATCTTTTGCAGTAGTGTGAAATGAACTCAAGGTGCTTTTCCACTGAAATTCTTCCACGACACTTATTGTTGTTTAATTAAAGAAGATCTCACAAATTTGCCAAGACTGTCTTGAACTTGAATCCTTTTTTCCTCATTCCCTCAGGATACTGAAATTAAAGGTGTGGGCCACCAAACCCAGCTATGTGTATCTCCTTTCAGGACTGCTAAAGTTGTCCCCAAAAGTTCAGGGTGGACTCTATGGGATCCTTTTCTAAGGATCCTTTTTAAGGATTTTACACACATTTAATTAGTGTCCTGGAAACAAAACCCCAGAATTCACCATATACAAGGGACCAGCTTTCAGACCATGCCTTGCATAGCCACAATGAAATACACCCTGGGAGTTGTCAGACTCAGAGGTCTAGGTAAGGTCTACATGATGCAGGGAGAGCTGATACAGGCTGAGCTCTCTCCTGGTACAGTGTAGTTCCTTTTGAATGCCTTGTAAGTGAGAATGTCTGACCACAGGTCACCCTGACACATGCCCTGCAAAAAATAACATATGGCAGAGTGCCCTAGAGACAGGTGCCAACACTCAGGACAGTGGGTATCACAGGCATGAGGTGATTTGCAGATTGTGTGTGATCACAAAGGTAGATGGTATTAATTTTGGATCTATTTTGAGGGACACTATCACTCTGAGGGTGGAGAAAATCTTCCAGGAGAAAGAGTACTGATAGACTTTGCTGGGCCTGCCCAGCAGAGAAAACAAGGTGGGCTGAGGCCAGAGTCAGGGGCAGCAATCCCCGTGTGATCAGGTGATATCAATAGCAACCACTTTGTCTCATTTGTCCCGTGAAGAAAACTGTGTCTTCCCATGTGCTTTATTGTACTGAAAGCCTTGGCATCATCAAAGTGGGGATGAAATGAGCATTCCCATTACACTGGAGGTGAAAAACACTTTGTTTTCCACTTTGTGGAAAAAGTCAAGATATGAAGCAAAGCCTGTGAGTATTGGGCCCACCTGAGGAGGGGGATGCACTGAATGTCATGGGATGGACGTCTTGTTCAGCACCTTCCTGATCTTTGGCACCTAGTGTCCATGAAGCGTCCATCTTCTGTCCAGAGATAGGCTGGTTCTCATCATGGGAGAGTTGAAGTTCCAGGGTCAGTCTTTCCCTCCCCAACTTACAGCCATGACTTCTGGGTGAATCCTCAGATTTGGTGGACTGTGCTCTGAAAACACACATCTGATGTAACCTTAATTCAGATAATGTTTTCCCATTGCTTACAAAATTTAGTTGTGAGAAACTCCTATGCAAAAGATGAAAAGCTCCCTCCTCTACAAAACGCTGGGTACATCTACATCATGTGGACTCTTCGGTGCATTCAGTAGGTAAAATTCTTTCTGACCTCAGCTCTCACTGTCCAGCATCATCTGGTGAGGTGCTCCAGGCTGCCTGAACATGGGAGACATGGCTGTTGCTATGCTACTTAGTCAGGGAGGAAGGCTTCCAGACAGATCTCCCTAGGCACAGGAGCTCGCCCTACCAACCCCAAGGGTCCGATTAGAGAAATGAAAGCTGAGGTCTGACGTGGGCCATAGTGCCACAGGGCACAGAGCTGCCTGCCCTTGCCTGACCTAGCCCCTCAGCGCAGTGCCTACCTCCTATGCCCTGAGCTCCCAGCCACAGCACACCCTGGTACAGACCTGAGATCCCTGCTGCACACCCTGGTACAGACCAGTGCCCATTGATACATACACTTCTGTCTTGCTGTCACTGTTATATGGCTACCTAATGCATTCCACAGACACATCCTGTCTCCTCATGCAGTTCAAAAGCTTCTAGAAGACAGGGAGGCCCTAACTTTGCCAGCACCAGCAAGGACTGGTGGTGGGCTGTTCACAGTGCCTGAAGCAGAGGAAGAGAACTCCCTCCAGAGCGTGCCTAGCGTGGTGCTGTCACAGGGAAGGCAGGTGTCCTCTGGGGCTTACTAGTAAGGATCTCACCACATCCAACAACAAAACAGTATTCACTGGGGACATATGGCATCAGATGAAGCATCATGACAAGCAGATGTGGAACACAATGTTCCCACTACTGCCCATGCCATGCACACAGCTGGAGCCAAACGCTGCAGGAGGGAGGAGATTCCATTAGGGGGAAATCCATCACTTTATCTGGGCTATTATTTAATTCCCTGATCATGTTCCTCCTATGCTGGAGCCCTTTAGAATCCCATTGTTATTGAATGTTCATGGAAGCCAAAAGGAAAGCACCCACTCCAACCAAGAGCCTTATGAGCCTTCTTCCTTCCTTCCGTGTTTCTCACCACTGACACCAGATCAAGGTTGTGCTCTCAAAAAAAGCAAGAGAGCAGTCCCACACTACTCTCATCATCTCTTTTCCTAAAGTGCCACCCTGCCCTGGGAAATTAAGCCAGGTGTTATCTGTCTTTGCAAAGGCCTCTGGCCAAGACCAAAGAGACAGTGGTTCATGCCACAATCAACTCTACCTTGAGTCTACTAAGAAGGGCCCAGCTCCCCCCAGCTCTTTGCTGAGACATCACTCTGCAGGGGGTGTTTGCATTTCCACTAAACTCTCTCAAGGGCTTGTGTGTTCACCCAAAGCTAAACATCACCTACCACAGTCTTCCAGGTGGGTCCTCCCTGGTAAGTGCCCTTTTCTAGCATACCCAGGTGAACTCTATTATCTGTTTTGCCCAGAAGTGAGAGAAAAAGCAAACATTCAGTTAATTATGATGCGAAACTCCTCTTTGTTCTCACATACAATGGGTGAGCTATGTCCACTGGCCCTTGGGTATAAAGAAAGTATTAAGCACCAAAATTAATAACTCTTAAGCGCTAATTTTTTATTAATCTAAATAAATCAGGTGAATCACCCTTCACATTTACTCAAAGACACCATGGAGATATGGTGCCTGCACACACAAAAATTTAATAGGCGGTCTAGCTATCACTGCTCCCTGCAAATGGTCTTTTCCCTATTCTCCCTACTTGATAATATGATGTATATACCCTTCCCTCCTAAAGGGACCACTGCCTGACAGGTCCTGGAGACATTCAGGTGAGTCATTCATAATTTGAGCTGCAGAGTAAGATACACCTAGGTTCTGGTTCTGCTTCTACCATTTAATAACTATTTACTTAACTTCTCTGGGCCTCAGTTTCCTTATATGAAAAGGAAGAAAAAATAGTTTTATACACATCTTCCACAGTCTTAAGTGGAGGTCAAATGTGTGAATACACAGAAAATATGTAACAGTGTTGGGTTTAATAGGTGCTCAATATACACTAAGCTTTTGATTGTTATTTGGCAATATTTTGTCCTTTGTTAATCTGAATACTACTTGAAGAGACAAATATAGATTAGGATGTGTCCATTTTAGAGGAGGAGACTTAATACATTGGCATGACGAATAATAATTTAAAACAAAATAAACTGAAGGACTAAGATTTTATATGTACCTATTATATTTGTGCACAAGAAGCCAGTGAAGAGATGGGAGTTGATGATTTTGAACCATTTTTAATGAGCAAAGATATACATGGAGTTATTTAAGTCATCAGCCACCAGAGAAAAGGCACAAACGCCAGTGAAGTTCAGAGATGCAAGAAAGTTGGACGTGACAGGGAAAACTTACCAACAGGGTCATTAAGTGCTGCAATTTGTAACAGATGGACCCTGGAAATTGACTTCAGGGAGGCAGTTTTAAAAGAGGAGTCATGTTTGTCTGTTGACTTCAAGTCAGATGTAGACCAGAGTGCAAGTGTAGAAACGGCCATGGAAAGAGAAGGAAACATAATCTTAAAACTGACAGAAGCTTAGATCAAATAGGAAAATTGCTAATGCTGTTCCAGGGTCCTTTCACATTTGGAGCCATCTCTAATAAAAACAGAACACGAAATGGATTGATTCATGTAAATGGATCACGCCAGGGGCAGTGTTGGCTTTGGGCAAGATTGATGCAATGGCTCAAAACTGTCACTATGAAGCTGACCTTCCCCCCTCCATTGTTGCCCCACCAGGATATGCTCATGCACACACACACACACACGCGCGCACACACACACACACACACACACACACACTGTAGAAAGGGGAGAAGATTAGGTAAATACACAGAATAGTAGATATGAGGCCCTGTGTAGTCCCTGTGTAGTCAAACAAGCATATGGAAAGGAAGCTGCCTTGGTCTTTTCTAACATCCTGGCTTCCAGGTTTCCTAGCTCTAAAGCTGAGGTGGACCTCTTGTTTCTCATTCTTGAATTCCATGAGAGTCTAGAACCCTCACAACTACTTCCCCCTTCACTCTTGGAGTTTGTTTCAATTCTATGCACCAGAATGTTCAAATGGAATGAGTGCTAGAGCTTCAGGTACACAAAGATGTGCATTGAGCTTATTCATTGAGCCAGATATCATGCCAGACATTGCTGATACAATCACCTACCAGTGATAATTTCCAAGTCTGTGCACTGGGCAGTCTTCAGCGGAATCTTTTCTACTCATCTTACACATATTCAAAATATTTAAATAAAGTAACTGAGATTTTCTAAAAGTACCAAATATTTCCAGTGATAATAGCACTCTGAAGTCAAACTCTGAAGCATCTCCTGAGTGTAGTCATGCAGAAGTGAAAAATAAAATAGAAATATTAGAAGATGTACCTTCTCCTGACTACAGACAAGATAAAGAAAATGGATTATAGCCTCTCTCTGTCATCAAGTACCACACTAAAAACTACCAGACATCAAAATTAAAGCATCTTGAAAATGCAAAAAGTGACTACCTAAAGAACAGAGAGTAGCAGGCCAATTAGGAGGGGAAAACAAAATTGAAGAAGAAATCTGCATGAGAACATTTCCCGTTTTTTTTTTTTTTCTCCCCAGGGGGTCAGTTTGTTTTCATCTTCTAGTCCTCATGTTTGACCCACAGAAGGTCTCCATTGGAAAGGACAAACAAGTGTGAGCAATTCAGACACAGAGAGAAACTCCATCTTTCTGGCCAGAGAACTGAGGAAAGGTACACTCTAAGCTGGGAAATGCAGAAACGCTCTCTTTCTTCTTCCTCCTTCTTCCACCTCCTTCTCCTTCTCCTGGTTCTCTTTTATTCTCCTGGTTCAGCCAATAGACTGTTTTCAACTGGAGAATTGTTTGGCAACAGTAAAAGCAGTGGAAACTTTGAGGAACACACTCCTTTTCTGGTAGGAGGAATGTTGAAAGGGGGACCCTGTGCTGTGAAGGGAAGGGTGAAGCCAGCATAGGTATTGGAATTCCGTGGCTTTTCTCTTGCTCTTTTACCTTGCCACTCTGCCTGAGGATGTCAGTCATGCCGAAAAATGGGTGGCAAGATCATGGGTAACTAAAATTCTAAAATAAACCTGTCTTTCTGGCTAGATGACTGGGAAATTGGGTCCCTGGGAAGACAAGATTGCATGGGTGCACCCAAAGAGAGAAGATGCATGAGGGGACTCCCTAGCCTTGCAATGAGCTGTGTGAGCCAGGCATGCCTGGGATGCACAGATACGGCCTAACAAAGTTGCACATACTGAACTTAGGGAACAGGGTGACAGAAAGAGAAATAAATCTTGGGATCTAAAACCAACTAGGTTGATTTCTTGTGAAAATAAAATAGGACCATGAGTAGTATTCATACTGTCTGGGACAGAGTCCAAAATTACTCCACATTAAAAATACCAGGTAAATGTTGGGGTGAGTGGACAATGAACAGATGTATGACCTGACAAGTTAGAAGTAATTTTCAACAGAGTTAACAGCTTTTACAACTAGGTTCCACAAAGTATAAGTATACACTCATGAAAAAAAGCCAAAGGTAGGGAAGCAGGGAAATAGGAACTATAAAGAGGAACCAAGTGCAAATTTTAAAAAGAAAAAAACAAACTGAACAAAAGCAAACCTGTATTAGCTTTTTAGGACTGCTGTAAAAATTATTTCAAACTGGTTGACTGAAAAAAAAAATGAAATTTCTTTTCCCACAGCCTTGGAGGCAAGCAGTCTGAAAATCAAGGGAGAATACTTTCTTGCCTCTCTTTCAGCCCCTGTAGCTCCTGGCAGTCATTGGCTTGTGGCAGCATCATTCCAATCTCTTTCTCCATCTTCATGGGCCCCTATGTGTCTCCACATTCAAATCTTCTCCTACTTTCTCATTAAGACTCAAGTGAACACACTTAGGACCCACCTAATCCAGGATGATTTTATGTTGAGATCCTTAACAAATTACATATGCAAAAACACTTATTCCACATAAAGAAACATTCTAAGTTTACGGTTGAACATGAATTTGAGGGAACACAATTCACCCCATTACAGGCATAATGGCAGAATAAAGGTAATAAAGGAATGATTGAGTCAATGTGAAAATAGATCAATAGAAATACTACAGAACAGTGTTCAGTCTGAAGGGAAATGATACTACATGAAAGTCTGAAACTTCAAGAATGAAGGAAGAATAACAGGAAGGGGAAATACTTGCTTATTAGTTTGCTATGGTTGCTGTAATAAAGTATTACAAACTAAGTTTCTTAAACAATGGAAATATTATGTCTTTTGTTTCTAGAGGTCCTATCATACACCATATACAAAAATGACTCAAAACAGATCTAAATGTAGGACCTAAAACTATATCAAATTTAGAAGAAAACATAGGAATAAATCTTCACAAGGTTGGATTAGGTTAAGATTGCTTACAAGCACCACCTAAAACACGAATAACCAAATAAAAAAAAATACATTGGACTTCATGAAAAATGTAAAATTTTTCATTTCAAAGGATACCATGAAGAGAGTGAAAGACAATCTGCACAATGGGAGATAATATTTGAAGATCATATATCTGATGAGGGTCTAGTATGTAGAATATGTAAAGAACTTGTTAACAGTAAGAGGACAGAAACCTTTTCAAATAGGCAAGGGATCTAAATAGATATTTCTCCAAAAGAGGTATGTAATGACTAACAAACACATGAAAATATCCTCAACATCATTAATCAATATGAAAACCACAAAAATGTGAAGAAAATGGGACTTTCACAAATATTGCTTAGATTATAAAATGTTTCATCTACTTTGAAAATCTGTTTTACAATTCTAAAAAATGTTAAACACAGTTACCTTATAACTCATTAATTTCACTCCTAGATATGCCCAAGAGAAATCAAAAAATGTCAATGTAAATATTTGTGCATAAACATTAATAGCCATTACTCTTAATACACAGAAAGTATATTAATGTAGGATTCCCTTTGTATGAAATATCCGAACTCTGTAAATACTTAAAAATTTGCATAGATGCTTCTCAGCTTATAATGGGGTCCCAGAGATTAACCCATTGTAAAGTGAAAATATTGTAAATCAAAAACCAAACATCATAGCTTAGCAACACTGTGTTGCTAACAGTCCATTGTTTACCCTTGTAATCTTGTGGCTGACTGGGAGCTACAACTAGCTGGCATCCTGAGAGTCATACCACATTCCACTCACCTGAGAAAAGATCAAAATTCATAATTCAAAGTATGTCTTTTACTGAAAGTGTATACAGCTTTTGCACCAAAATAAAGATTTATTAAAAAAAAATAAACATCAAAATATATTTTTTTAAACCTCATGTAGAGGTATTAATTTTTTTATTCAAAGTTGTTGTATATATAACAGTAGCATGCATTACAATTCATAATACACATATAGAGCAATTTTTTTAATGTATCACTGTTTATATACAATGTATATTCATACTATTCATGTCTTCAATCATGCATTTAGGATAATGCTATCCATCTCATTCTACCATCTTCTATTTTTTCCCTCATTCTCCCTTCCCCCCCCTCCCTTCCGTTCCCTCCCCTTTGACCTCTCTAGTGTTCCTCTAATTCTCCTATGTTCCCTGACCCAACCCCACTGTGAATCAGCCTCCTTGTATCAGACAAAACATT
Source organism: Tamias sibiricus (assembly GCA_025594165.1). Taxonomy (NCBI): domain Eukaryota; kingdom Metazoa; phylum Chordata; class Mammalia; order Rodentia; family Sciuridae; genus Tamias; species Tamias sibiricus. Next base: position 114,462 of record JAKELJ010000066.1, read on the forward strand.
TGGCATTTGGATTTTTGAGATTGGCTAACTTCACTTAGCATTATATTCTTCAACTTCATCCATTTACCTGTGAATGCCATTATTTTATTCTCTTTTATCGATGAGTAATATTCCATTGTGTACATATACTACAGTTTTCTTTATCTACTCAGCTACTGAAGGGCATCTAGGTTGGTTCCATAACCTAGATATTGTGAATTGTGCTGCTATAAACTTTGATGTGGCTGTGTCTCTGTAGTATGCTGCTTTTAAGTCCTTTGGGAAGAGACCCAGGAGTGGGGTGGCTGGGTCATAAGGTGATTCCATTCACAGTTTTCCAAGGAAACTCCATACTGCTTTCCATAATGGCTGCAACATTTTGCAGTCCCACGAGCAATGTAGTGTGCCCCTTTTCCCCCACATCCTCTCCAACACTTATTGTTGTGTTCTTAATAGCTGTCATTCTGACTGAAGTGAAATAAAATCTTAGAGTAGTTTTGATTTGCATTTCTCTAATTGCCAGAGATGTTGAACATTTTTTCATGTATTTGTTGATTGGTTGTGTATATTCTTCTGAGAAGTGTCTTTTCAGTTCCTAGGCCCATTTATTGATTGGGTTATTTGTTTTGGTTTGGGGTTTATTTTATTTTGGTGTTAAGAGTTTTGAGTTCTTTATATAATCTAGGGATTAGCGCTCTATCTGAGGTGCATGTGGTAAAAATTTGTTCCCAATTAATTGGTTCTCTACTCACCTCACTGATTGTTTCTTTTGCTGAGAAGAAGCTTTTTAATTTGAATCTATCCCATTTATTAATTCTTGATATTAATTCTTGCACTACAGGAGTCCTATTATGGAACTTGGGGCTTAATCTGACATGTTGGAGATTAGAGCTTACTTTTTCTTCTAGTAGGCGTAGTGTCTCTGGTCTAATTCCTAGGTCCTTGATCCACTTTGAGTTTTGTGCATGGTGAGAGATAAGAGTTTAATTTTATTTTGTTGCATGTTGATTTCTAGTTTTCCCAGCACCGTTTGTTGAAGAGGCTATCTTTTCTCCAATGTACATTTTTGGCACCATTGTCTAATATAAGATAACTGAAATTACATATATTAATCTCTGTGCCCTCTATTCTGTACCATTAATCTACCAGTTTATTTTGGTGCCAATACCATGCTGTTTTTGTTACTATTACTCTGTAGTATAATTTAAGGTCTGGTATAATGATGCCACCTGCTTCACTTTTCTTGCTAAGGATTGCTTTAGCTATTCTGGGTCTCTTGTTTTTCTAGATGAATTTCATGACTGCTTTTTATATTTACTTGAAGAATGTCATTGGGATTTTGATTGGAATTGCATTAAATCTGTATAGTGCTTTTGGTATTATGGTCATTTTGACAATATTAGTTCTGCCTATCCAAGAACAAGGTAGGTCTTTTCCATCTTCTAAGGTCTCCTATAATTTCTTTCTTTTTTCTTAAACATTTATTTATTTACTTTAGTTGTACACAATGTATTTATTTTTACATGGTGCTGAGGATTGAACCCAGGCCACGTACATGCTAGGCGAGCACTCTACTGCTGAGCCACAATCCCAGCCTTAATTTCTTTCTTTAGTGTTCTGTAGTTTTTGTTATAGGGGTGTTTCACCTCTTTTGTTAAATTGACTCCAATTTTTTTTTTTTTTTTTTTTTAATACTATTGTAAATGGGGTAGTTTTCATCATTTCCCTTTCAGAGGATTTGTCACTGATGTACATAAATGCCTTCGACTTATGGGTACTGATTTTTTATCCTGCTACTTTGCAAAATTCATTTACTAGTTGTAAACGTTTTCTGGTAGAGTTTTTTTGGGTCTTCTAGGTATATTATCCTATTATCAGCAAATAGTGCTAATTTGAGTTCTTCTTTTCCTATGTGGATCCCTTTAATTTCTTTTATCTAATTGCTCTGACCAGAGTTTCAAGTACTATGTTAAACAACAGTGGTGAAAGGGGGCATCCCTGTCTTGTTCCTGTTTTTAGAGGGGAGTGCTTTCAATTTTTCTCCATTTAAGATGATGTTAGCCTAGGGCTTCACATTAATAGCTTTTACAATGTTGAGATACAGTCCTGTTATCCCTGCTGTTTCTAGCTTTTTGAACATAAAGGGGTGCTGTATTTTGTCAAATGCTTTTTCTGCATCTATTGAGATGATCATATGGTTTTTTTCTTTAAGTCTACTGATGTGATGTATTACATTTATTGATTTCCATATGTTGAACCAACCTTGGATCCCTGGTATAAACCCTACTTGATCTTGGTGCACTATCTTTTTGATATGTTTTTGTATTCAATTTGCCAGAATTTTGTTTAGAATTTTTGCATCTATGTTCATTAGAGATATTGGCCTGAAGTTTTCTTTTTTGACTGTCTTTGCCTGGCTTTGGAATTAGTGTAATATTGGCCTCATGGAATGAGTCTAAAAGAGATCCCTCTTTCTCAATTTCCTGAAATAAATTGAAGACCATTGGTATTAGTTCTTCTTTGAAGGGCTTGTTGAACTCAGCTGTGAACCTGTCTAGTCCTGGGCTTTTTTTTTTTTTTTTTTTTTTTTTTTTTTTTTTTTTTTTTGGTTGGAAGCTTTTTGATTGTGTCTATTTCTTTACTTGAAATTGATCTGTTTAAATTGTGTATAGCCTCCAGATCCTGTTTGGGCAATTCATATGAAATCTGTCCATGTCTTCGATATTTTCTATTTTATTAGAGTACAAGTTTTCAAAGTAATTTCTAATTATCTTCTATATTTCTGAGGTTTTTGTTGTGATATTTCCTTTTTCATCATGGATGCTAGTAATTTGAGTTTTTTTTTTCTCTCCTTCTTTATATTAACATCACTAAGTGTCTGTCAATTTTATTTATTTTTTCAAAGAACCACCTTTTGGTTTGGTCAATTCTTTCAATTGTTTCTTTAGACTCAATTTCATTAATTTCAGCTCTGATTGAAGTCTACTTTATTTGATATAAGAATGGAAAACCCTGTTTGCTTCTGCAGCCCATGTAAGTGGTAAGATTTTTTATCAGACTTTCACCTTTAGTCTGTTGATGTCTTTTTCTATGAGGTGAGTTTCTAGGAGACAGCATATAGTTGGGTCATTTCTTTTAATCCAGTCTGAAAGTCTGTGTCTTTTAAATGATGAGTTTAAACCATTAACATTCAAGGTTATTATTCAGACATGATTCGTCTTCCCATACATTTTTATTTGTTTATGGTATTTAACTTGATTTGGTTTCTCCTCTGGTTGGTGTTTCCTTTAGTTTAATATTTCCTGTTGCTGATTTTCATTGTTATTTTTTTCTTCTTCATGGAATATTTTGCCCATTATGTTCTTTAGTGCAGGATTTTGAGTTGTGATATCTTTTAACATTTTTCTGTCATTGAAGGTTTTATTTCATCTTCAAATCTAAAGCTTAACTTTGCTGGATATAAGATTCTTGGTTGACATCCCTTTTCTTTCAGAACTTGAAATATGTTGTTCCAGGATCTTCTAGCTTTTAAGGTCTGGGTTGAAAAATCTGCACATAATCTAATTGGTTTCCCCCTATTCTCTCGTGGCTTTTAACATTCTGGCTTTGTTCAGTATTGTTGGGACTTTCTGGACGATGTCTGCCAAGGGGATGGGTCTCTGGTTGCTTACCATGCCCTTTGGGAGGACCGAGGCTAAGCAAGGGGGTTTGGCTATGATGTATCGTGAGAGCCAGAACCACCTACTGGTCGAGGATTGGTTATTTCTGGGCCTATATAAGTGCAGTACCTTGTTCAATAAATTTGAGTTTTGGCTCTTGCTTTCTACAAAACTCCCTGGGTGTGGCGTGTGTCCGTCAATCAGGCGGGGTGAGACGCCCGGCGATTTTTGCCCGCTAAGCCTATCTTCGCCAGGTAAGCTACTTTCTTTCTGCTGGCAGAAAGAACCCCCTTTTAGGGCCCAAAAAGGAGGGTAGCTTTAGACCTCGGCCCCATTAATAACACAGCAGTCCCGGCAGGTTGGCGCCCAACATGGGGCACAAAAATTATCGGTAGGCTCAGCACGGTTAGAGACGCAGCATCTCTCTGGCAAAAGTATCCTCTAATATGGGGCAAGCGTTAATATTTAAGAAATCTCAAGACCCAGCCCTCGAGGCATGGCAGTGTATTTTAAGAAAGCAAGGTCTCAAAATTTCTGATACTCAAGCTGAAAAAAATTTGGAGTTCATTAATACGGGCGGCTCCCTGGCTTTCAAAGGCTGATTTTAATTCATGGAAAACGTGGCACCAAGCGGAACAAATTTTAAGAGAGAAGAGAAAATGAAAACGGGGAAGTCCCACCTCCGGGAGTTTATCCAGCTTTATCTGCTCTAAAAGCATGCTCTCTCATGCAAACAGCAAAAGAATCTGCAGGGGCCACAGATCAGGCACCTCAAATCATTCGAATTGAGGTAACAGAGCAGGGCAGGCCCTGCGGGAAAATAAAATATCTAAATCTAGTCTTTCCCGGTCCAGAGAATTAAACAGTCCCTCCCGGTCCGCAGATTTGGAGAAGCCTAACCACTCCCTAGAAGTAGAGAAATCCCACTCCAGGGAATTAGGAAAAACTAAAAATCAAGAAATTACAGCCCCTCCCTTAGAGAGCTTTAACAAATTCCCTGAGGACAAAGGCCATCGGCCACATGGCTCACCACCCTATGAGCGGGATCCACCATTTTATGAGTCTGCCCCTGCCGGGCCTTCTGCCCCACCGCTTTACCAAGAGGTGCCAATTTCACAGCAGCTGCTAGCGCCCCCTGGTGGGCTTTCACCTGTAATGGCATTTCCAGTTCATTTAAATCCGGGGGGGGGGGGGGGAACAGGCCGCAAATTTGGTACCCCTGGGAGACTCAAGAGTTAAAAGAATTAAAAAAAGCTGTGTCGGAATATGGTCCCAACTCGCCATGGGCAGAATGTATTTTACAAAGCATAGCCCATCACGCCCGCACGACTAAAGATTGGAACGATCTAGCCAAAGCCGTGCTCCCGGGACCTTTATTTATTAAATGGTGTGCATATTTTTCTGATGAATGCCATATGCAGGCTGAGAGGAACCGAGCTGCGAATCCTCCCATACCAATAACCTTTGGAATGCTGGCAGGAATTAGTGACCAATATGCCACAGGCATTCAACAGACAGCAATACCAGCCCCTTACCGAGAGCAGGTGCGAGCTTTAGGGCTGGCAGCATGGAAAAAGCTAGAGGCAGGCCCTACAGAGCCTCCTATAGCTGGAATCACTCAAAAAGCTAATGAGGATCTGGCCACATTTATTGAGAGAGTGGAAAAAAGCCTTCAAAGGAAACTTCCACCTGGTACGATGAGAGACCAATTTGCAAAAATGCTAGTTTGGGAAGGGATGACCACAGATCACAAGCTAGCCTGTGCCGGGTTAAAGGATAGATCTATGGGGAGATGCATTATTGCCACCAAAGATGTGGGTTCGACAACTCACCAATCTCAAATATTAACCACTGCCCTTAATGCCCATACTGAGGTATTAGCAACAGTTTTAAATGGAAAAGGGACCTGTTTTAAATGTGGACGACAGGGCCATTTTTAAAAAGACTGCCCCAATGGCCCTGGTCGGCCTCCAGAATGCTCCCCTGGCCAGACTCAAAGTCCAGCTGCCCCTAGAACACTTTGTCCTAGGTGTAAAAGAGGATATCATTGGGAAAAAAGTTTGCAGATCTAAATTTGATATTCAGGGGAAACCTTTAAACTCCTAAAGGGGCATCCTCCAGCCCCGTTACACCAAGGAGGTTCCCCTGCTCACAGTCCCCCTAAGGTCCATTGGACAGTTCCTATTGTTCCAGGGATTAGACCAAAGATGGATATTTATATATCAGGAAAGAAATTTCGTTGCCTAATTGATACTGGGGCAGATCATACTATACTAAGGAAGGAAGAGATTCCTCCCCAATGGGAAATAATTCCAGGGCCCCAGTTACTTGGGGTAGGTGGGAACACTCATTCAGAAGAAACCAGAGATTGGCTTAGATGGAGAGACATAGATGGAAATCAAGGGGAAGTTCGTCCCCTTGTGGCCTTTGGATTAACCTCTAATTTATTAGGCCAAGACATCTTAGGAGAAGCTGAAGCTTACATTACTACAACCCATAGAGAGCTTCAAAATGACATATTAACTAAAGATACGGGGAGAAAAACTTCCAATCATCAAATAGGGTCTCACCCCCAATCCTAAGGGCCACTGCTCCCCAAGTTCCTGCCATTCAATGGCGAGATGGCCCCCCAATCTGGGTCGAGCAGTGGCCCCTTCCTACTGAAAAACTAAACCATTTGAGGGCAATTGTCCAAGAACAGTTAGCCCTAGGACACATTAGACCTTCTCTTAGCCCATGGAACAGTCCTGTTTTTGTTATACAAAAGGTCACAGGGAAATGGAGGATGTTACAAGACCTCCGAAAAATTAATGATAGGATGTTCATTGTTGGCACACCTCTGCGTGGCCTCCCCTGGATCCCTTCTATCTCAAGAGATTTAACCTTAATTGTTATTGATATTAAAGATTGTTATTTTTCAATACCTCTTCATCCAGATGATTATGAAAAGTTTGCATTCTCTATCCCCTCAGTTAACTTTCAGAAGCCAGATGAGCGATATGAATGGATAGTTCTCCCTCAAGGTATGGCTAACAGCCCAGCTTTTTGTCAATATTATGTTTCATGTCTTCTGTCACCATTAATGAAAAAATCGCAGCTCACCCTATATGTTTATATGGATGACATCATCCTGGGAGCTGCTGATGTCCAGCAACTGAGCTCAGCTTACCTGACCCTTTGAGAGCTCTTAGAAAAAGGAGGGTTACACATATCCAATGACAAGGTCCAAACTATTCCTCCCTTCAAAATATTGGGGACAAAACTTAGCCTAGACTCAGTTTGTCCTCTCAAACCTCAACTAGTCATTCAAAAATCTTATTCCTTGGCAGAGTTACAGAAGCTATTAGGAGAGCTAAACTGGTTAAGACCATGGCTTCATATCTCTACTGAAGATTTATTACCTCTCTTTGAATTGCTACGGGGAAAATCCCCCTCTGATATGATTATACTAGAAGAAGGTCATCTGTCAATATTACAAAAAGTCCAAGATGCCCTCAATTCAGCCCAATTGGCTCGATACCAACCAAAGCAACCTCTATATCTGTGGATTTTCTCAGGTGCTAAGCTCATTACAGCTGTTCTCACCCAGATGGGTAACCCCTTACAGTGGATACACTCCTCTGTGGGAGGAGCACCTCGAGTTTATTCCCAATTAGATCAATTAGCAGATCTTATAATAAAAGGGAGAGATACATCATTGAGGCATTATGGAAAAGACCAAGATATTTTAACAATTCCTTACCGTTTGTCAGACTTTGAGTGGATACGGAGAAACAACCCTAGAGTCTCCTATGCTTTAGAAGGATTTCTAGGAAAAGTTGACTGTCATTACGGGTCAACCAAATGGACCTCTTCTTTTCCCAAACTGGAGTGGACTCCCCCCATCCTTTTTTCCATCAAGCCACTCCCCAAGGCAGTAAATGTCTTCACAGATGGAGGAAAAGAAGGGTCAGCAGTTGTAGTATTTCACCCATCCTCAGGTCAAAGGACACAATACTTTGAAGCAGTTACTGGTTCAGCTCAATTTAAAGAATTATATGCTGTTGCATTAGCCTTGACCCATGTCCAAGAGCCTATGAACCTTTTCTCAGATAGTTTATATGTAATTAACCTATTACCTACTCTAAATGCCTCATATATAAAGATAGATAATAATCCTATAACCCCTCTGATGATTCAGGTTCGATCCCTGTTAAAGGGGCGTAATGAACCTGTTTTCCTCCAACATCTTAGGGGACATCAAGGCTTATCTGGGCCCCTCTCTGAGGGAAATCAGGCCGCTGACCGTTTGGCCACCACAGGTGTATTAACAGTTTCAGTCCCATATCAACAAGACCTTCAGTTAGCCCAAGGTCTTCACGACCTTACTCATTTAAATTGGAGAGGACTACATCATAAATTTCCTTTAGTTCCTATAAAAGATTTAAAAAAGATTGTAAGGACATGTAAGTCCTGTTTGCCCTTCTTACAGGTCCCACCTCTCCAGTCCCCTGGGGTAAATCCCAGAGGCCTACGGCCCAACACTATCTGGCAGACTGATGTAACCCATTATGTGCCATTTGGAAAATTAAAAAATATATATATTTATGTCCATAGATACTTATTCACATGCTTGTTGGGCCACGGCACACTCTGGAGAAAGGGCTAAACATGCTGAAAGTCACTTTTTACAATGCTTTGCTATTCTTGGATTGCCAAAACAGGTTAAAACCGATAATGGACCCTGTTTTGTGAGCGAATCATTACAAAAGTTCTTCCAAACTTGGCATATTAAGCATACCACAGGGATCCCATATAACCCAAAAGGACAAGCCATCATAGAGAGACATAATAAAACCCTAAAGGACCAATTAATAAAACAAAATGGGGGAAGCAACCCCCATGACCAGTTGAAAAACAGCTATGCTTACTTTAAATATTTTAAATTTTTCCAAACAGCAGCCTCTGTCTGCATTTCAAAGACACTGGTCTAACCAAACGCCTTATGTAAAAGTTGAGGTCCGATGGAAAGACCCATTAACTGGATTCTGGAGAGGTCCCGATCCGTTAATAAGTGCTGGCAGAGGTTTTGGATGTGTCTTCCCAATGGGAGAACAAAACCCTATATGGGTGCCTGCCAGAGATCTCAAATACTGCCAATCCGATCAAAATGACTACCCAGGAGCACAAGCTCTTGAGGAGTGATCCTTTTTTTTTTCCACAGAAATGAAAACACCGTGACAAACCTCCTGTCCTGTTGTGATTAAACTTCTTCTCATCACATCCATTCCAAAATTCATCAAAAACACTATCTTGGACTCCTTCTTTGTCAGTATCTCAACCCTCTGCGATGAGAGAAGAGGGACTATGCCATTCCTGTGACAATTATCTGGACTTTATGCTAGACGACTTCCTTTGGACTCTGAAAGAAGAATGCCATTCCTGTGACAATTGTCCGGACATTATGCCAAAAGACTTCCTTTAAACTAAGCTAAATGGATGGACTTTCTCCCTTTGATAAAATCCCTGCTAAATGGGTGGACTTTCTCCCTTTGGTAAAATCCCTGATTGTCATTGTCTTTGTGTTCACTTTTTGGCCCTATATAACTAACCAGATTGATACAGCTAGGTGGTCTGCTGTCACGCTGAGCTAAAGCCCTACAGGCTTGGCCACGGTCCTTAACAGGATGCAGAGGTTTGCCACCCAGTCAAGCCTTCCCAAAGGTGACTGTTGTGTCCCGTGTGCTCCACTTGGCCACTTGCTGGCCCCTAGGTGTGTCCACCTGAAGTGCTAGGGTGGTAGCCAATGACGGGTAAGATTTTTCCCAGAGAGGAGAAATCAACCTAGACAGGCACACTCTCGAATGAGTTGGACACCCTACAGGATGGGACATCCCATTTTTGAAATATAAAATGGAGAGGCCCCATTTTGAAAAAAAAAAAAACGAAAAAGGGGAATTGTTGGGACTTTCTGGACGATGTCTGCCAAGGGGATGGGGCTCTGGTTGCTTACAACGCCCTTTGGGAGGACCGGGGCTAAGCAAGGGGGTGTGGCTATGACGTATCATGAGAGCCGGAACCACCTACTGGCCGAGGATTGGTTATTTCTGGGCCTATATAAGAGCAGCACCTTGTTCAATAAATTTGAGTTGTGGCTCTTGCTTTCTACAAAACTCCCCGGGTGTGGCGTGTGTCCGACAATCAGGGGGGTGAGACGAACGGCGATTTTGGCCGCTAAGCCTATCTTCGCCAGGTAAGCTACGTTCTTTCTGCTGGCAGAAAGAACCCCCTTTTAGGGCCCAAAAAGGGGGGTAGCGTTAGACCTCGGCCCCATTAATAACACAGCAGTCCCGGCACAGTATATTAGGCATTTTCATTATAATGTGCCTTGGCGTAGATCTGTTGTGACTTTGTATATTTGGTGTTCAGTAAGCCTCTTGAACTTGATTTTCCCATTCATTCCTCTGTTTGCAAAATTTTCTGGTATTATTTCGATGAATAAATTACTCATTCCTTGGTTTGGAACTCTAAACCTTCCTCTACAACAATCGCTCTAAAATTTGGTCTTTTCAAGCTATCCCATATTTCTTGAATGTACTGATCATTATTTCTTACAATTTTCACTGTGCAGTCTACATTTGTCTCCAGATTATATATTTTGTCTTCATTATCTGAAGTCCTTTATTCCAAGTGGTCTAATCTGTGTTGATGTTTTCAATTGAACATTTAATTTGGTTTACTGTTTCTTTCATTTAACTAAATAACAGAGGTTTTCTGTCAAATACGCCTAATCAGGGTCAACATCCAAGAAGCTGAAACAAAACACCCAGGATGATGTGATTACCAAACTTGGAGAGCCATGAGGAGCTCATGAGAGAATCATTTAATCAGAGTTTCATTGAAATACACAAAGAAACCTCCTGTCCAAGAGCTCAGAAACAGGCAATTATTTCCAGTTCGATAAAACGCTTTTCTGTGAGTTTGAAACTGTTTTGATAACAAGCGATTCAGCTTTGAGATACTTGAACCAGAAGAAAAGCACAGTGTGGTCTTGTGAACTAAAGGGCATTCCTTCGTTTTCAAAGTCCTTGCATAAACCATTGAGGAATTAAACTAACAAGCGTTTTCAGGCAAATTCGCCTAAACGGGGTAAATATCCAAAAGGCTCTAAACAAAACACCCGTGATGGTGGGATGACCAAACTTGGCAAGCCATTAGGGGCTAAAGAGAGAATCATTGAATCAGAGTTTCATTGAAATACACAAAAAACCTCGTGCCCAGGAGCTAAGAAACAGACAATTATTTAAAGTTAGCTAAAACGCTTTTCTGTGAGTTTGAAGCTGTTTTGCTACCAAGCGATTCAGCTTTGAGATACTTGAACCAGGAGAGAAGCACAGTGTGCTCTTGTGAAGTAAAGTGCTTTCCTGCGTTTTCAAAGTCCTAGCATAAACCATTGATGAATTAAACTAACAGTCGTTTTTAGAAAAATTCGCCTAATCAGGGAAAACATCCAATAGGCTCTAAAAAAACCACCCGTGATGGTGGGATGACCAAACACGGGGAGCCATAAGGGGCTCATGAGAGAATCATTTAACCAAAGTTTTATTGAAATATGCACAGAAACCTCGTGCTCAAGAGCTAGGAAACATGCAACTATTTCCTCGTTGCTAGAACGCTTTTTCTGTAAGTGTGAATCTTTTGCAATCCCAAGCAATTATGTTTCGAGCTACTTGAACCAGGCATTAAGCAAATTGTCCTGCCATGAAAGAAACAGTTTTTTCCTTAGTTTTCAAAGTGGTAGCATAAACCATTGTGGAGTTGGAATAACAGATGTTTTTAGTAAAATTCGCCTAATCAGTGTCAACATCGAAGAAGCTGTAGACAAAACACCCGTGATTGTTGGATGACCTAACTTGGGGAGCCACGAGGAGCTCATGAGAGAAACATTTAATCAGAGATTCATTGAAATACACAAAAAAAACCTCGTTCCCAAGAGCTAAGAAACTGGCAATTATTTCTAGTTTGCTAAAACTCTTTTCTGTGAGTTTGAAACTGTTTTGCTACCAAGTGATTCAGCTTTGAGATATGTGAACCAGGACAGAAGCACAGTGTGCTCTTGTGAACTAAAGTGCTTTTCTGCATTTTCAAAGTTCTAGCATTAACCATTTATGTATTACAATAACTGGCATTTTCAGGCAAATTCGCCTAATCAGAAAAAACATACATAAGGGTCTAAAAAAGCACCCGTGATGGTGGGATGACCAAATTTTGGGAGCCATGGGGGGCACATCAGAGAATCATTTTATCAGAGTTTCATTGAAATACACAAAGAAACCTCGTGCCCAAGAGCTAAGAAACAGGCAATTATTTCCAGTTTGTTAAAACGCTTTTCTGTGAGTTTGAAACTGTTTTGCTACCTAGTGATTCAGCTTTGAGATACTTGAACCAATAGAGAAGCACAGTGTGCTCTTGTGAACTAAAGTGCTTTCTGCATTTTCAAAGTCCTAGCATAAATCATTTAGATGAATTAAAGTAACAGGCGTTTTCACGCAAATTTTCGCCTAATCAGGGTAAACATCCAATAAGGCTCTAAACAAAAAACCCGTGATGGAGAGATGACCAAAAGTGGGAAGCCATGAGGACACATGAGAGAATCATTTTATCAGAGTTTCATTGAAATACACAAAGAAACCTAGTGCCCAGAAGCTAAGAAACATGGAATTATTTCCAGTTGGCTAAAACGCTTTTCTGTGAGTTTGAAACTCTTTTGCTACCTAGTGATTCAGCTTTGAGATACTTGAACCAGGACAGAAGCACAGTGTGCTCTTGTGATCTGAAGTGCTTTTCTGCATTTTCAAAGTTCTAGCATTAACCATTGAGGAATTAAACTACAGGCGTTTTCAGTGAAATTCGCCTAATCAGGGTAAACATCCAATAGGCTCTAAAAAAAAAACCCGTGATGGTGGATGACCAAATTTGGGGAGCCATGAGGGGCACACAAGAGAGAATCATTTTGTCAGAGTTTCATTGAAATACACAAAGAAACCTAGTACCCACAAGCTAAGAAACATGGAATTATTTCCAGTTGGCTAAAACGCTTTTCTGTGAGTTTGAAACTCTTTTGCTACCTAGTGATTCAGCTTTGAGATACTTGAACCAGGACAGAAGCACAGTGTGCTCTTGTGAACTAAAGTGTTTTCTGCGTTTTTCAAAGTTCTAGCATTAACCATTTAAGAATTAAACTCACAGGCGTTTTCAGGCATTTTCGCCTAATCAGGGTAAACATCCAATAGACTGTAAACAAAAAACCCTTGATGGTGGGATGACCAAACTTGGGGAGCCATGAGGGGCACAAGAGAGAATCATTTTTTCAGAGTTTCATTGAAATACACAAAGAAACCTAGTGCCCAGAAGCTAAGAAACATGGAATTATTTCCAGTTGGCTAAAACGCTTTTCTGTGAGTTTGAAACTCTTTTGCTACCTAGTGATTCAGCTTTGAGATACTTGAACCAGGAGAGAGAAGCACAGTGTGCTCTTGTGATCTGAAGTGCTTTTCTGCATTTTCAAAGTTCTAGCATTAACCATTGAGGAATTAAACTAACAGGCGTTTTCAGTGAAATTCGCCTAATCAGGGTAAACATCCAATAGGCTCTAAAAAAAAAACCCGTGATGGTGGGATGACCAAATTTGGGGAGCCATGAGGGGCACAAGAGAGAATCATTTTGTCAGAGTTTCATTGAAATACACAAAGAAACCTAGTACCCCAGAAGCTAAGAAACATGGAATTATTTCCAGTTGGCTAAAACGCTTTTCTGTGAGTTTGAAACTCTTTTGCTACCTAGTGATTCAGCTTTGAGATACTTGAACCAGGACAGAAGCACAGTGTGCTCTTGTGATCTAAAGTGCTTTTCTGCATTTTCAAAGTTCTAGCATTAACCATTGAGGAATTAAACTACAGGCGTTTTCAGTGCAAATTCGCCTAATCAGGGTAAACATCCAATAGGCTCTAAAAAAAAAACCCGTGATGGTGGGATGACCAAATTTGGGGAGCCATGAGGGGCACATGAGAGAATCATTTTTGTCAGAGTTTCATTGAAATACACAAAGAAACCTAGTACCCAGAAGCTAAGAAACATGGAATTATTTCCAGTTGGCTAAAACGCTTTTCTGTGAGTTTGAAACTCTTTTGCTACCTAGTGATTCAGCTTTGAGATACTTGAACCAGGACAGAAGCACAGTGTGCTCTTGTGATCTGAAGTGTTTTCTGCATTTCAAAGTTCTAGCATTAACCATTGAGGAATTAAACTCACAGGCGTTTTCAGTGAAATTCGCCTAATCAGGGTAAACATCCAATAGGCTCTAAAAAAAAAAAAAAACCCGTGATGGTGGGATGACCAAATTTGGGGAGCCATGAGGGGCACAAGAGAGAATCATTTTGTCAGAGTTTCATTGAAATACACAAAGAAACCTAGTACCCCCAGAAGCTAAGAAACATGGAATTATTTCCAGTTGGCTAAAACGCTTTTCTGTGAGTTTGAAACTCTTTTGCTACCTAGTGATTCAGCTTTGAGATACTTGAACCAGGACAGAAGCACAGTGTGCTCTTGTGATCTGAAGTGTTTTTCTGCATTTTTCAAAGTTCTAGCATTAACCATTGAAGAATTAAACTACAGGCGTTTTCAGTGCATTTTCGCCTAATCAGGGTAAACATCCAATAGGCTCTAAACAAAAAACACCCGTGATGGTGGGATGACCAAATTTGGGGAGCCATGAGGGGCACAAGAGAGAATCATTTTGTCAGAGTTTCATTGAAATACACAAAGAAACCTAGTACCCAGAAGCTAAGAAACATGGAATTATTTCCAGTTGGCTAAAACGCTTTTCTGTGAGTTTGAAACTCTTTTGCTACCTAGTGATTCAGCTTTGAGATACTTGAACCAGGACAGAAGCACAGTGTGCTCTTGTGATCTGAAGTGCTTTTCTGCATTTTTCAAAGTTCTAGCATTAACCATTGAGGAATTAAACTCACAGGCGTTTTCAGTGAAATTCGCCTAATCAGGGTAAACATCCAATAGGCTCTAAACAAAAAACCCGTGATGGTGGGATGACCAAATTTGGGGAGCCATGAGGGGCACACAGAGAGAATCATTTTGTCAGAGTTTCATTGAAATACACAAAGAAACCTAGTACCCCAGAAGCTAAGAAACATGGAATTATTTCCAGTTGGCTAAAACGCTTTTCTGTGAGTTTGAAACTCTTTTGCTACCTAGTGATTCAGCTTTGAGATACTTGAACCAGGACAGAAGCACAGTGTGCTCTTGTGATCTGAAGTGCTTTTCTGCATTTTCAAAGTTCTAGCATTAACCATTGAGGAATTAAACTCACAGGCGTTTTCAGTGCATTTTCGCCTAATCAGGGTAAACATCCAATAGGCTCTAAAAAAAAAAACCCGTGATGGTGGGATGACCAAATTTGGGGAGCCATGAGGGGGCACAAGAGAGAATCATTTTGTCAGAGTTTCATTGAAATACACAAAGAAACCTAGTACCCAGAAGCTAAGAAACATGGAATTATTTCCAGTTGGCTAAAACGCTTTTCTGTGAGTTTGAAACTCTTTTGCTACCTAGTGATTCAGCTTTGAGATACTTGAACCAGGACAGACAGAAGCACAGTGTGCTCTTGTGATCTGAAGTGTTTTTCTGCATTTTTCAAAGTTCTAGCATTAACCATTGAGGAATTAAACTACAGGCGTTTTCAGTGAAATTCGCCTAATCAGGGTAAACACATCCAATAGGCTCTAAAAAAAAACCCGTGATGGTGGGATGACCAAATTTGGGGAGCCATGAGGGGCACAAGAGAGAATCATTTTTTGTCAGAGTTTCATTGAAATACACAAAGAAACCTAGTACCCAGAAGCTAAGAAACATGGAATTATTTCCAGTTGGCTAAAACGCTTTTCTGTGAGTTTGAAACTCTTTTGCTACCTAGTGATTCAGCTTTGAGATACTTGAACCAGGACAGAAGCACAGTGTGCTCTTGTGATCTGAAGTGCTTTTCTGCATTTTCAAAGTTCTAGCATTAACCATTGAGGAATTAAACTAACAGGCGTTTTCAGTGAATTTTCGCCTAATCAGGGTAAACATCCAATAGGCTCTAAAAAAAAAACCCGTGATGGTGGGATGACCAAATTTGGGGAGCCATGAGGGGCACAAGAGAGAATCATTTTGTCAGAGTTTCATTGAAATACACAAAGAAACCTAGTACCCAGAAGCTAAGAAACATGGAATTATTTCCAGTTGGCTAAAACGCTTTTCTGTGAGTTTGAAACTCTTTTGCTACCTAGTGATTCAGCTTTGAGATACTTGAACCAGGACAGAAGCACAGTGTGCTCTTGTGATCTGAAGTGCTTTTTCTGCATTTTCAAAGTTCTAGCATTAACCATTTGAGAATTAAACTCACAGGCGTTTTCAGTGAATTTTCGCCTAATCAGGGTAAACATCCAATAGGCTCTAAAAAAAAAAACCCGTGATGGTGGGATGACCAAATTTGGGGAGCCATGAGGGGCACAAGAGAGAATCATTTTTTCAGAGTTTCATTGAAATACACAAAGAAACCTAGTACCCAGAAGCTAAGAAACATGGAATTATTTCCAGTTGGCTAAAACGCTTTTCTGTGAGTTTGAAACTCTTTTGCTACCTAGTGATTCAGCTTTGAGATACTTGAACCAGGACAGAAGCACAGTGTGCTCTTGTGATCTGAAGTGCTTTTCTGCATTTTCAAAGTTCTAGCATTAACCATTGAGGAATTAAACTACAGGCGTTTTCAGTGAAATTTTCGCCTAATCAGGGTAAACATCCAATAGGCTCTAAACAAAAAAAAACCCGTGATGGTGGGATGACCAAATTTGGGGAGCCATGAGGGGCACAAGAGAGAATCATTTTGTCAGAGTTTCATTGAAATACACAAAGAAACCTAGTACCCACAAGCTAAGAAACATGGAATTATTTCCAGTTGGCTAAAACGCTTTTCTGTGAGTTTGAAACTCTTTTGCTACCTAGTGATTCAGCTTTGAGATACTTGAACCAGGACAGAAGCACAGTGTGCTCTTGTGACTGAAGTGCTTTTCTGCATTTTCAAAGTTCTAGCATTAACCATTGAAGAATTAAACTACAGGCGTTTTCAGGCATTTTCGCCTAATCAGGGTAAACATCCAATAGGCTCTGTAAAAAAAAAAACCCGTGATGGTGGGATGACCAAATTTGGGGAGCCATGAGGGGCACAAGAGAGATCATTTTGTCAGAGTTTCATTGAAATACACAAAGAAACCTAGTACCCAGAAGCTAAGAAACATGGAATTATTTCCAGTTGGCTAAAACGCTTTTCTGTGAGTTTGAAACTCTTTTGCTACCTAGTGATTCAGCTTTGAGATACTTGAACCAGGACAGAAGCACAGTGTGCTCTTGTGATCTGAAGTGCTTTTCTGCATTTTCAAAGTTCTAGCATTAACCATTGTGGATGACCAAATTTGGGGAGCCATGAGGGGCACAAGAGAGAATCATTTTGTCAGAGTTTCATTGAAATACACAAAGAAACCTAGTACCCACAAGCTAAGAAACATGGAATTATTTCCAGTTGGCTAAAACGCTTTTCTGTGAGTTTGAAACTCTTTTGCTACCTAGTGATTCAGCTTTGAGATACTTGAACCAGGACAGAAGCACAGTGTGCTCTTGTGATCTGAAGTGTTTTCTGCATTTTCAAAGTTCTAGCATTAACCATTTAAGAATTAAACTCACAGGCGTTTTCAGTGAATTTTCGCCTAATCAGGGTAAACATCCAATAGGCTCTAAACAAAAAACCCGTGATGGTGGGATGACCAAATTTGGGGAGCCATGAGGGGCACAAGAGAGAATCATTTTGTCAGAGTTTCATTGAAATACACAAAGAAACCTAGTACCCAGAAGCTAAGAAACATGGAATTATTTCCAGTTGGCTAAAACGCTTTTCTGTGAGTTTGAAACTCTTTTGCTACCTAGTGATTCAGCTTTGAGATACTTGAACCAGGACAGAAGCACAGTGTGCTCTTGTGATCTGAAGTGCTTTTCTGCATTTTCAAAGTTCTAGCATTAACCATTG
The DNA here is from genome assembly GCA_025594165.1 of Tamias sibiricus. Lineage (NCBI taxonomy): Eukaryota > Metazoa > Chordata > Mammalia > Rodentia > Sciuridae > Tamias > Tamias sibiricus. The sequence continues at coordinate 132,213 of JAKELJ010000066.1, forward strand.
AGGAATTAAACTACAGGCGTTTTCAGTGAAATTCGCCTAATCAGGGTAAACATCCAATAGGCTCTAAACAAAAAACCCGTGATGGTGGATGACCAAATTTGGGGAGCCATGAGGGGCACAAGAGAGAATCATTTTGTCAGAGTTTCATTGAAATACACAAAGAAACCTAGTACCCACAAGCTAAGAAACATGGAATTATTTCCAGTTGGCTAAAACGCTTTTCTGTGAGTTTGAAACTCTTTTGCTACCTAGTGATTCAGCTTTGAGATACTTGAACCAGGACAGAAGCACAGTGTGCTCTTGTGATCTAAAGTGTTTTTCTGCGTTTTTCAAAGTTCTAGCATTAACCATTTAAGAATTAAACTCACAGGCGTTTTCAGTGAATTTTCGCCTAATCAGGGTAAACATCCAATAGGCTGTAAACAAAAAACCCGTGATGGTGGGATGACCAAATTTGGGGAGCCTTGAGGGGCACAAGAGAGAATCATTTTTTCAGAGTTTCATTGAAATACACAAAGAAACCTAGTACCCAGAAGCTAAGAAACATGGAATTATTTCCAGTTGGCTAAAACGCTTTTCTGTGAGTTTGAAACTCTTTTGCTACCTAGTGATTCAGCTTTGAGATACTTGAACCAGGACAGAAGCACAGTGTGCTCTTGTGATCTGAAGTGCTTTTCTGCATTTTCAAAGTTCTAGCATTAACCATTGAGGAATTAAACTACAGGCGTTTTCAGTGAAATTCGCCTAATCAGGGTAAACATCCAATAGGCTCTAAACAAAAAACCCGTGATGGTGGATGACCAAATTTGGGGAGCCATGAGGGGCACAAGAGAGAATCATTTTGTCAGAGTTTCATTGAAATACACAAAGAAACCTAGTACCCCAGAAGCTAAGAAACATGGAATTATTTCCAGTTGGCTAAAACGCTTTTCTGTGAGTTTGAAACTCTTTTGCTACCTAGTGATTCAGCTTTGAGATACTTGAACCAGGACAGAAGCACAGTGTGCTCTTGTGATCTGAAGTGCTTTTCTGCATTTTCAAAGTTCTAGCATTAACCATTGAGGAATTAAACTACAGGCGTTTTCAGTGAAATTCGCCTAATCAGGGTAAACATCCAATAGGCTCTAAACAAAAAACCCGTGATGGTGGGATGACCAAATTTGGGGAGCCATGAGGGGCACAAGAGAGAATCATTTTGTCAGAGTTTCATTGAAATACACAAAAGAAACCTAGTACCCAGAAGCTAAGAAACATGGAATTATTTCCAGTTGGCTAAACGCTTTTCTGTGAGTTTGAAACTCTTTTGCTACCTAGTGATTCAGCTTTGAGATACTTGAACCAGGACAGAAGCACAGTGTGCTCTTGTGATCTGAAGTGCTTTTCTGCATTTTCAAAGTTCTAGCATTAACCATTGAGGAATTAAACTAACAGGCGTTTTCAGTGAAATTCGCCTAATCAGGGTAAACATCCAATAGGCTCTAAACAAAAAACCCGTGATGGTGGGATGACCAAATTTGGGGAGCCATGAGGGGCACAAGAGAGAATCATTTTGTCAGAGTTTCATTGAAATACACAAAGAAACCTAGTACCCAGAAGCTAAGAAACATGGAATTATTTCCAGTTGGCTAAAATCGCTTTTCTGTGAGTTTGAAACTCTTTTGCTACCTAGTGATTCAGCTTTGAGATACTTGAACCAGGACAGAAGCACAGTGTGCTCTTGTGATCTGAAGTGCTTTTCTGCATTTTCAAAGTTCTAGCATTAACCATTGAGGAATTAAACTACAGGCGTTTTCAGTGAAATTCGCCTAATCAGGGTAAACATCCAATAGGCTCTAAACAAAAAACCCGTGATGGTGGGATGACCAAATTTGGGGAGCCATGAGGGGCACAAGAGAGAATCATTTTGTCAGAGTTTCATTGAAATACACAAAGAAACCTAGTACCCAGAAGCTAAGAAACATGGAATTATTTCCAGTTGGCTAAAACGCTTTTCTGTGAGTTTGAAACTCTTTTGCTACCTAGTGATTCAGCTTTGAGATACTTGAACCAGGACAGAAGCACAGTGTGCTCTTGTGATCTGAAGTGCTTTTCTGCATTTTAAAGTTCTAGCATTAACCATTGAGAATTAAACTAACAGGCGTTTTCAGTGAAATTCGCCTAATCAGGGTAAACATCCAATAGGCTCTAAACAAAAAACCCGTGATGGTGGGGATGACCAAATTTGGGGAGCCATGAGGGGCACAAGAGAGAATCATTTTGTCAGAGTTTCATTGAAATACACAAAGAAACCTAGTACCCAGAAGCTAAGAAACATGGAATTATTTCCAGTTGGCTAAATCGCTTTTCTGTGAGTTTGAAACTCTTTTGCTACCTAGTGATTCAGCTTTGAGATACTTGAACCAGGACAGAAGCACAGTGTGCTCTTGTGAACTGAAGTGTTTTCTGCATTTTTAAAGTTCTAGCATTAACCATTTAAGAATTAAACTACAGGCGTTTTTCAGGCATTTTCGCCTAATCAGGGTAAACATCCAATAGGCTGTAAACAAAAAACCCTTGATGGTGGATGACCAAAACTTGGGGAGCCTTGAGGGGCACATGAGAGAATCATTTTTTCAGAGTTTCATTGAAATACACAAAGAAACCTAGTACCCAGAAGCTAAGAAACATGGAATTATTTTTTTTTCCAGTTCGCTAAAACGCTTTTCTGTGAGTTTTGAAACTCTTTTGCTACCTAGTGATTCAGCTTTGAGATACTTGAACCAGGACAGAAGCACAGTGTGCTCTTGTGCATCCAATAGGCTCTAAACAAAAAACCCGTGATGGTGGATTGACCAAATTTGGGGAGCCATGAGGGGCACAAGAGAGAATCATTTTGTCAGAGTTTCATTGAAATACACAAAGAAACCTAGTACCCACAAGCTAAGAAACATGGAATTATTTCCAGTTGGCTAAAACGCTTTTCTGTGAGTTTGAAACTCTTTTGCTACCTAGTGATTCAGCTTTGAGATACTTGAACCAGGACAGAAGCACAGTGTGCTCTTGTGATCTGAAGTGTTTTCTGCATTTTCAAAGTTCTAGCATTAACCATTGAAGAATTAAACTACAGGCGTTTTCAGTGAAATTCGCCTAATCAGGGTAAACATCCAATAGGCTCTAAAAAAAAAAACCCGTGATGGTGGGATGACCAAATTTGGGGAGCCATGCTTGATGGTGGGATGACCAAATTTGGGGAGCCATGAGGGGCACATGAGAGAATCATTTTGTCAGAGTTTCATTGAAATACACAAAGAAACCTAGTGCCCAGAAGCTAAGAAACATGGAATTGTTTCCAGTTGGATAAAATCGCTTTTCTGTGAGTTTGAAACTCTTTTGATACCTAGAGATTCAGCTTTGAGATACTTGAACCAGGAGGGAGGAGAACAGTGTGCTCTTGTGAACTGAAGTGTTGTTCTGCGTTTTTAAAGTTCTAGACATTTAACCATTTAAGGAATTAAACTCACAGGCGTTTTCAGGCTTTTTCGCCTAATCAGGGTAAACATCCAATAGTCTGTAAACAAAACACCCGTGATGGTGGATGACCAAATTGGGGAGTCCTTGAGGAAGCACATGAGAGAATCATTTTTTCAGTGTTTCATTGAAATACACAAAGAAACCTCGGTTTGCCCAGAAGCTAAAGAAACATGGAATTATTCGCAGTTCGCTAAAAGCTTTTCTGTGAGTTTGAAACTATTTTGCTACCTAGTGATTCAGCTTTTGAGATACTTGAATCCAGGACAGAAGCACTGTGTGCTCTTGTGATCTGTAAGTGCTCTTCTGCTTTTTCAAAGTTCTAGAATTAAACCATTGAGGAATTAAAATCACAGGCGTTTTCAGTGGAAATTGTCGCCTAATCAGGGTAAACATCCAATAGGCTCTAAAAAAAAAAACCCAGTGATGTGGGATTGACCAGAATTTGGGGAGCCTGAGGGGCACAAGATAGCGAATCATTTTGTCAGAGTTTCATTGAAATACACAAAGAAACCGAGTACCCACAAGCTAAGAAACATGGAAATTATTTCCAGTTGGCTAAAACGCTTTTTCTGTGAGTTTGAAAAACTGTTTTTGCTAACTAGTGAATCAGCTCTTTGAGATAACTTGAATCCAGGTGTGTAGGCATCACAGTGTCGCTACTTGTGTTCTAAAGTGTTGTTCTGTGTTTATTTAAGTTCTGAGCATTAACCATTTGAGAATTATAACTCACAGTCTCGTTGTCAGTGAAATTCGCCTAATCAGGGTAAATAATCCAATATGGCTCAAAACAAAATACACCCTTGATGGTGGAGTATGACTAAATCTAGGGGAACAACCCCATGGAGGGGCAACATGATGAGAATGATTTTTTTCAGAGTTTCATTCATTGAAATTACACAAGAGAAACATTGTACCCAGAAGCTTAAGATAACTTGAAATAAATTTCCACGTTGACTAAATGCGCTTTTCTGTGAGTTTGAGATAACTCTTTTGCTTCCTTTTGATTCTGCTTTGAGAATACACTTGAATCAGGAGAGGAAGCACAGTGTGATCTTGTGAACAAAAGTG
>JAKELJ010000066.1:136890-163027 GCA_025594165.1 Tamias sibiricus
AACATAGGTGTACAAATATCTCTTCATGATCCTGCTATCAATTCTTTTGAATATATACCCAGAAATTGGATTGTTGGAGCATATGTTAAATCTGTATTCATTTTTTGAGTAACTGTCATACTGTTTTCCATACTGACTTCACCATTCTATATTTCCACTATTGACCAATCTCTCCACATCTCCCATGCTCCTTACTCACCAAAGTCTCTAATAAAATACTTTTCTATGCTTGACTTCTAGATAAACATTTTGAATTCCAAATATGAGTGAAGTTTTATGTTGTTTATGTCTCTGTGCCTGACTTATTTCACTTAATGTCCCCAGATCTATCCATGCTGTTTCAAATTACAAGATTTCATGCTTTTTTATGATTGAATATTATTATATTATGTATATGTACTACATTCTGTCTATCCATTTGTCTGATGATGGATATTTAGGTTGATTTAATTTCCTGAAAATTATAAACAGTTCTGCAAAAAAAAAAAAAATGAGAATGCCTCTTTGACATGCTGATTTCATTTCTTTTGGGTAGTTATTTTGGTAGTCATATTTTTGCTTTTTGTATAATCTCCATATTTTTTTCCACAATGGCTATACTAGTTTACATTCATACCAACAGCATGTAAGACTTCCTCTTTCTTTGCAACCTAACCAGAATTTGTTAATTTTTGTCTTTCTGACAATATACATTCTAACTGGAGTGAAGTGGTTTGTCATTGTCGTTTTAATTTAGAGTCCCTGATGATCAGTGATGTTAAGCACTTTTTCTACACTTCTTTTTTTTAATTTGTTCTAATTAGTTATACATGACAGTAGAATGCGTTTTGACACATTGTATACAAATGGAGCACAACTTCACCTTCCTCTGGCTGACCATGGTGCAGAGTCACACCAGTAGTGTAATCATACATGTATATAGGGTATTAATGTCTGCCACATTCTACGGTCCTTCTCATGCCCACAGCTCCATCCCCCCACCTCACTCCCCTCTGCAAAATCCAAAGTTCTTTCATTATCCCTCCCCCGACCCCTGTTATCAGAGAAAACATTCAGCCTTTGGTTTTTTGGGTTTGGCTTATTTCAATTAGCATGATATTCTCCAGCTCCATCCATTTACCTGCAAATGCCATTATTTCATTCTTCTTTGAGGCTGAGTAATATTCCATTGTGTATATGTACCACATTTTCTTTATCCATTTATTTGTACTTTTTCATATTTCTGTTGGCCATTTATATCTTCTTTTGAGAAATGTCTATTCTTTTCTATGCAGGTCTTTAACCCATTTATTAATTATATTATTTGGGGTTTATTGCTATTTATTTGTTTGAATTCCTTATGAATTCTGAATATTAACCTTTTATCAAATGTTTGGTTAACACATATCCTCTCCCATTTTGTAGGTTGTCTCTTCATTCTATTGAAAATTTCCTTTTCTGGGCAGAAGCTTTTTTGATGTGCTACCATTTGTCAAATTTTGCATCTGTTTTTGGGTTGTGTCCAAAAATCCTTGCCCATTCCAATGTCCTAAAATGTATCCCTTATATTATCTTCTAGTAGTTTCATCATTCTAGTTCTTAAATAAAGTCTTTAATCCATTTTGAGTTGATATTTGTAACTAGTGAAAGATAGGTATCTTATTTCATTCTTCACCATGTTGATATCCAATTTTTCCAGTACCATTTATAAAAGAGACCATTTTTTCCTCATGTGTGTTCTTGGTTCCTTTGTCAAAAACAAGGTGTCTATGAATACATGAAAATATCTCTGGAATCTCTATTTTCTTGCATTGTTCTGTGTAGATGTTTTATGCAAATACAATGCCATTTTAGTTAGTATAGCGTTGTAGTATATTTAGTAGTCAGGTAGTGATACCTTCAGCTTTCTTCTTTATTCTCAAGATTGTTTTGGCTATTTGGGGTCTTTTTGGTTCCATGTGAATTTCAGGATTATTTTTTCTATTTTTGTGAAGAATGATATTGGTATTTTGATGGGAATGATATTGGTATTTTGATGTGAGTTGTATTAAAACTGCAGGTTGCTTTGGGTAATATGGATATTTTGACAATATTGATTCTTTTTTTACTATTTTATTTATTTGCTTTAGTTGTACACAATGTGTTTATTTGTACATGGTGCTGAGGATCGAACCCGGGCCGCACGCATGCTAGGCAAGCACTCTACCACTGAGCCACAACCCCAGCTCCCGACAATATTGATTCTTCAAATACATGACGTAATGTTTTGCTGTTTATTTGTATCCTCTTTGTTTATTTCATCAATATTTTGGTAGTTTTTATCATAGAAATCATTCACCTCTTTGGAAATTTATTCCTAGGTATTTTTGTAGCAATTGTAGATGGGATTTATTCTCTTGATTTCTTCTTCTTCTTTTTCAGACAGCATATAAAAATGATGTTGAATTTTATGTGTTGATTTTGTATTCTGTAGGTATACTGAATTAGTTTATTAGTTCTTTTTTGGTGGAGACTTTAGGATTTACAATACATAAGATCAAATCATCAGGAAATCATTTGGTTTTCTTGTTTTTAATTCAATGCCTTTTATTTATTCAATTTGCTCTTGCTAGGACTTCCAGCACTATGTTGAATAAAAATGTTCAAAGTCATAATCCTTATCTTGTTCCAGATCTTTGAGGAAAAACTTTAAACTCTTCCACATTCAGTATTTATATTATGTGGCCTTTATTGTGCTGAGATACATTCCTTCTATACCTAATTTGTTGAAAGTTTTAATCATGAAGGGATGTTGATTATTATTAAATAATTTTCTGCATCTATTGAAGTGGGAGTATGGATTTTGTCACTGTGTTAGCCGCCGGAAAGGGATTGCAGCCTGGAACGGCAGCGCCGCGGGAAGGAGTCCAGAGACAGGATGGAGACGAAAAAAATTCTTTAATCTTTCTGTCTCTGTCTCTTGTAATTTCTAACACTACATACACACTCTCACAAGAAACCAAGGCACCTACTCTTACAAGAAACTACAATATATCTATACAATATCGATAACCCTGTCCTTTCTCTCTCTGGTCTCATCCCATGCGCCCGAGCAGGAATCGCTCTCGCTCGATCTGCCGAGTCACTGCTCAAATCTCTCGAGATCCTGGGCCAAGTCCCGTGAGACTACGGAAGGCGACAATGCCCAAAAAAATGTCTATGGCCCATAGTCAACCGCAATCTTAGCTATCTCCCCAAACAGGGCTCCTGCATTTCCCCCTTTTGTTTTAAAAGAGGGGATGCTCTAGGACGTCTATGTGCAACCAACATTCTTACCCGTCATTGGATAATCAAGGCTGTGCCCTTGACTCCTGTCTTAGGTTGATATGTCGGCCACATGAGACTGTCCCGTGCGACTGTGCCTGTCTTAGGTTGTCCCCCTCTGGGGATCTTACCCGTCATTGGCTAACCAGCCATCCAATGGAGCCCTTTAGGATCGACTGTGTAAGATGACTAACAGCCGTCCAATTGGGAGGAGATGCTGCGGCTTTAAGGCGACAAGCCTTTTGGTGACAAGCCAAATTGCATAGCATATCAAATTCTTTAAACAAATCAGCTGCCCTAAGTTCTATCAAGTAACACAGTGAGTTCTCTAAACAAATACCCGCAAGGTACTGTCCCATGAAGTCCCAAACAATGAAAGATCAAAATGTCCACTTGTTATAACACGTAGATCTAGGAGGCCCCATACATGCAGAGCAGAGGCCACACTGCTGGTGAGGTTGCTTGACATTTGAGCAGCAGGGATGCTTGCAGCGACCGTGATCCCTGCAGCTGTAGCAGCAGCCGTCTTTTTTATGTCTAGACAATGCCACCGGCAAATCTTCAGGGCCCGCTACCTAGAGACTGAAGAATCAATTATTAAAAGAAAGGCAGTGCTATTCCAGCACTGAGTCAAGAGGCGAGTTGTCAAACTAAAAAAATAGAATTATTAGATTGGAAAAATAAGTTGATTTCTGCTCACACACATTGCAGCCTGAGCTCCCACAAACATAAGCTGGCAAAATATCATATTTAGAACAAAACAAAGAAAGACTGAGGGTAATTACTGCATTAAAGATAGATTAAAGAAAAACTAAAAGCACTTTGGAGAAATAATTTGTTAGCTGGAACTCTCGAGTTTCTGCATACACAGCAGTCCTTTACCTGTTGAAATAATTGAAATTAATCATTTATTAAACAAATGAAGTTAATAACAAATAAGCAACCTCATGTCAAAACACCAAAATATCAGGTTATACAGCAGTAGTCATATTTTTTGCTAAAGAGAAGTCCCTGGGACACCTATAAAACAAAATTGAAGGTACCTTCACTTATTAAATTATTTACCCAATTTGAATACTCTTAAACTTAAATGAATTAGAGTTATTTGGATCCATATATATATATATATATATATATATATATATGCCGGGGTAGCTGAGTTACGAAAGGGGCCGAATTCTAAGCTATCTTCCTATCAGGCCCTGACAGGAAGTTTTTCTTGCCAGCAAGAAAATATAGCTTACTCGGCGAGAATGAGCTTAAGAACAGAAATCGCTAGATGCCTTACCTCTGTCTGTTTGAACAGATAACACGCCACACCTAGAAAGTCTTGTATATAGCTCACGGGATGTCCGGAGAACAACTTTTATTGAACAAGCATTGACTTAAATAGGCCTAGAACTAACCAATCAGCAAGCAAGGCGGTTCAGCCTCTCACGCTACGTCATAGCCACACCCCTTGGTTTAGCCCCGGTCCTTAAAGGTGTGGTAAGCAGTCAAATCTTTATCCCTTGGCAGACATAGTCCCAACAATTCCCCTTTTTTTGTTTATTTAAAAAATGGGTCTCTCCATTTATTTTTAAATGGGATGTCCCATCTTTTAGGGTGTCCAACTCATAGAGAGTGTGCCCGTCTAGGTCGACTTCTCCTCTTTGGGAAAAATCTTACCTGTTATTGGCTATCACTCTAGCACTTTAGGTGGACGTGTCTAGGGCCAGCAGGTGGCCAAGGGGAGCACACGGGACATGACAGTCACCTTTGGGAAGGCTTGACTGGATGGCATACCTCTGCATCCTGTTAAGGACCGTGGCCAAGCCTATAGGGCTATAGCTCAGCGTGACAGTAGACCACCCAGCTGTATCTGGCCAGTTCTATAGGGCTAAAGGTGCACACAAAGACAATGACAATTAGGGATTTCACCAAAAAGAGAAAGTCCACCCATTTAACAAGGATTTCACCAAAAGAGAAAGTCTACCCATTTAGCAAGGATTTCACCAAAAAGAGAAAGTCCATCTATTTAGTTCAGTTTAAAGGAAGCCTTTTGGCATAAAGTCCAGATGACTGTCACAGGAATGGGACTCTTCTCTTAGAGTCCAAAGGAAGCCGTCCAGCACAAAGTCTAAATAATTGTCCTAAGATATAGCGCTCTTCTCTCAGAGTCCAAAGGAAGTCGTCTAGCATAAAGTCCAGATAATTGTCACAGGAATGGCACAGTCCTTCTTCTCTCATCGCAGAGGGTTGAGATGTTGACAAAGAAGGAGTCCAGGATAGCGTCTTTGATAAATTTTGAAGCGGATGTGATGAGAAGTTTAATCACAGCACGACAGGAGCTTTGTCACGGTTTTTTCATTTCTGTGGAAAAAGAAAGGATCACTCCTCAAGAGCTTGTGCTCCTGGGTAGTCATTTTGGTTGGATTGGCAATATTTGAGATCTCTGGCAGGCACCCATATAGGGTTTTGCTCCCCCATTGGGAAGACACATCCAAAACCTCTGCCAGCACTTATTAATGGATCAGGACCTCTCCAGACTCCAGTTAATGGGTCTTTCCATCGGACCTCAACTTTCATATAAGGCGTTTGGTTAGACCAGTGTCTCTGAAATGCAGATAGAGGCTGCTGTTTGGAAAAATTTAAAATATTTAAAGCAAGCATAGCTGTTTTCAACTGGTCATGGGGTTGCTTCCCCCATTTTGTTTTATTAATTGGTCTTTTAAGGTTTTATTATGTCTTTCTATTATGGCTTGTCCTTTTGGTTATATGGAATCCCTGTGGTATGCTTAATATGCAAGTTTGGAAGAACTTTTGTAATGATTTGCTTACAAAACAGGGTCCATTATCAGTTTTAACTTGTTTTGGCAATCCAAGAATAGCAAAGCATTGTAAAAAGTGACTTTCAGCATGTTTAGCCCTTTCCTCCAGAATGTGCCGTGGCCCAACAAGCATGTGAATAAGTATCTATGGACATAAATATATATTTTAATTTTCCAAATGGCACATAATGGGTTACATCAGTTTGCCAGATAGCGTTGGGCCTTAGGCCTCTGGGATTTACCCCAGGGGACTGGAGAGGTGGGACCTGTAAGAAGGGCAAACAAGATTTACATGTCCTTATAATCTTTTTTAAATCTTTTATAGGAACTAAAGGAAATTTATTATGTAGACCTCTCCAATTTAAATGAGTAAGGGTTGTGAAGACCTTGAGCTAACTGAAGGTCTTGTTGATATGGGACTGTAACTGTTAATACACCTGTGGTGGCCAAATGGTCAGCGGCCTGATTTCCCTCAGATAGGGGCCCAGATAAGCCTTGATGTCCCCTAAGATGTTGGAGGAACATAGGTTCATTACGCCCCTTTACCAGGGATCGAACCTGGATCATCAGAGGGGTGATAGGATTATTATCTATCTTTATATATGAGGCATTTAAAGTAGGTAATAGGTTAATTACATATAAACTATCTGAGAAAAGATTCATAGGCTCTTGGACATGGGTCAAGGCTAATGCAACAGCATATAATTTCTTTAAATTGAGCAGAACCAGTAACTGCTTCAAAGTATTGTGTCCTTTGGCCTGAGGATGGGGTGAAATATTACAACTGCTGACCCTTCTTTTCCTCCATCTGTGAAGACATTTACTGCCTTGGGGAGTGGCTTGCTAGAAAACAAGGTGGGGGGAGTCCACTCCAGTTTGGGAAAGAAGAAGTCCATTTGCTTGACCCGTAATGACAGTCAACTTTTCCTAGAAATCCTTCTAATGCATAGGAGACTCTAGGGTTGTTTCTCTGTATCCATTCAAAATCTGACAAACGGTAAGGAATTGTTAAAATATCTGGGTCTTTTCCATAATGCCTCAATGATGTATCTCTTCCTTTTATTACAAGATCTGCTAATTGATCTAATTGGGAATAAACTCGAGGTGCTCCTCCCACAGAGGAATGTAATCCATTCTAATGGATTTCCCATCTGGGTGAGCACAGCTGTCAGGAGTTTAGCACCTGAGAAAATCCATAAATATAGAGGTTGCTTTGTTGGTATCGAGCCAATTGGGCTGAATTGAGGGCATCTTGGACTTTTTTGTAATATTGACAGATGACTCTCTTCTAGTAAAATCACATCAGAGGGGGATTTTCCCCGTAGCAACTCAAAGAGAGGTAATAAATCCTCAGTAGAGGTATGAAGCCAAGGTCTTAACCAGTTTAGCTCTCCTAATAGCTTTTGTAACTCTGTCAAGGAATAAGCTTTTTGAATGAGAAGTTGGGGTTTGAGAGGACAAACCGAGTCTAGGCTAATTTTTGTCCCCAATATTTTAAAGGGAGGAATAGTTTGTATTTTATCATTGGATATGTGTAATCCTCCTTTTTTTAAGAGCTCTCGGAGGGTTAAGTAAGCAGAGTTTAGTTGTTGGACATCAGTAGCACCCAGGATGATGTCATCCATATAGACATATAAGGTAAGCTGTGATTTTTTCATTAATGGTGACAGAAGACATGAAACATAATATTGACAAAAAGCTGGGCTATTAGCCATACCTTGAGGGAGAACTATCCATTCATATCTTTCATCAGGCTTATGACAATTGGTTGATGGGACAGAGAATGCAAATTTTTCATAATCATCTGGATGAAGAGGTATTGAAAAATAACAATCTTTAATATCAATAATAATTAAGGTTAAATCTCTTGAGATAGAAGGGATCCAGGGAAGGCCACGCAAAGGTGTGCCAACAAGGAACATCCTATCATTAATTTTTCGGAGGTCTTGTAACATCCTCCATTTCCCTGTGGCCTTTTGTATAACAAAAACAGGACTGTTCCATGGGCTAAGAGAAGGTCTAATGTGTCCTAGGGCTAACTGTTCTTGGACAATTGCCCTTAAATGGTTTAGTTTTTCAGTAGGAAGGGGGCCACTGCTCGACCCAGATTGGGGGGCCATCTCGCCATTGAATGGCAGGAACTTGGGGAGCAGTGGCCCTTAGGATTGGGGGTGAAACCCTATTTGATGATTGGAAGTTTTTTCTCTCCATATCATTTTTAGGCTCTCTATGGGTTGTAGTAATGTAAGCCTCAGCTTCTCCTAGGATGTCTTGACCTAATAAATTAGAGGTTAATCCAAGGGCCACAAGGGGGCGAACTTCCCCTTGGTTTCCATCTATATCTCTCCATTTAAGCCAATTTCTGGTCTCTTCCGAATGAGTGTAGTTTCCACCTACTCCAAGTAACTGAGGCCCTGGGATTAGTTCCCATTGGGGTGGAATCTCTTCTTTCCTTAGTATAGTACGATCTGCCCCAGTATCAATTAGGCAACGAAATTTCCTTCCTGATATATAAATATCCATCTTTGGTCTAATCCCTGGAACAATAGGAACTGTCCAATGGACCTGAGGGGGACTGGGAGCAGGGGAACCTCCTTGATGTAACGGGGCTGGAGGCTGCCCCCTTAGGAGTTTAAAGGTTTCCCCTGAACATCAAATTTAGACCTGCAATCTTTTTTCCAATGATATCCTCTTTTACATCTAGGACAGAGTGTTCTAGGGGCAGCTGGACTTTGAGTCTGACCAGGGGAGCATTCTGGAGGCCTACCATGGCCATTAGGGCAGTCTCTTTTAAAATGGCCTTGCCGTCCACACTTAAAACAGGTTCCTTTTCCATTTAAAACTGTTGCTAATACCTCAGTGTGGGCATTGAGAGCAGTGCTCAATATCTGAGATTGGTGAGTTGTTGAACCCACATCTTTGGAGGCAATAATCCATCTTCCCATAGATCTATCTTTTAACCCAGCACAGGCCAGTTTGTGATCTGCGGTCATTCCTTCCCACACTAACATTTTTGCAAATTGATCCCTCATCGTACCAGGTGGAAATTTCCTTTGAAGGCTTTTTTCCACTCTCTCAATAAATGTGGCTAAATCCTCATTAGTTTTTTGAGTGATTCCAGCTATAGGAAGCTCTGTGGGACCTTCCTCTAGCTTTTTCCATGCTGCCAGCCCTAGAGCTCGCACCTGTTCTCTGTATGGAGCTGGTAATTCTGCTTGTTGAATTCCTGTGGCATACTGATCACTAGTTCCTGACAGCATCCCAAAGGTTATTGGTATGGGAGGATTTGTTTGTTTGATTCCTCTCAGCCTGCGTATGGCATTCATCAGAAAAATATGCACACCATTTAAGGAATAACGGTCCTGGGGAGCACAGCTTTTGTTAGATCCTTCCAATCTCTAGTGGTACAGGCACGATGAGCAAGATTTTGTAATATACATTCTGCCCATGGTGAGTTTACACCATCCTCTGCTACAGCCTTTTTTAATTCTTTTAATTCTTGAGTCTCCCAGGGATACCAAATGTTTGGCCTGTCTTCCCTCGGATTTTAAATTAACTGGAAATGCCATTACAGGTGAAAGCCCACTAGAGGGCGCTGGCGCCTCTTGGTATGGTAATGGCGCCGAAGGCTTAAGAAGAGCTGATTCAGAAAATGGCGGATCACTTTCAGAAAGTTTCGAGCCACGTGGTTGGAGGTCTTTGTTCTCAGGGACCTTGTTAGAACTCTCTAAAGGAGGGGCTGTAGTTTCTAATTCCCTGGAGTGAGATTTCTTTAAATTCGCGGACCGGGAAAAATTAGGTGTTTGTTTTTCTTGTAAAAGGGAGTACGCTTTTAGGGCGGATAAAGCTGGATAAACTCCCGGAGGCGGGGGTTCCCCGTACTCAATTTCTCGGTCCCTTAAAATTTGTGTTTTATTTCGTCCCAAGTCTTCCAAGAATCAAAATCAGACTTTGGGAGCCAGGGAGCCGCCCGTTTTAATGAACTCCAGATCATCTCCGATTGACCGTCAGATATTTGGAGACCTTGCTTTCTCAAAATATCTCGCCATGCCTCGAGGGCTGGGTCTCCTGACTTCCTGAATGTTAAGATTTGTCCCATAATAATAAAAGGGGATTTCTGCCAGCGAAAGAGACGCTGTGTCTCTAACCTTATTAAGCTCACCGATAATTTTTTCCTTGTTCCCGCCCCACGTTTGGGCGCCAACCTGCCGGGGTAGCTGAGTTACGAAAGGGGCCGAATTCTAAGCTATCTTCCTATCGGGCCCTGACAGGAAGTTTTTCTTGCCAGCAAGAAAATATAAACTCGGCGAGAATGAGCTTAAGAACAGAAATCGCTAGATGCCTTACCTCTGTCTGTTTGAACAGATAACACGCCACACCTAGAAAGTCTTGTATATAGCTCACGGGATGTCCGGAGAACAACTTTTATTGAACAAGCATTGACTTAAATAGGCCTAGAACTAACCAATCAGCAAGCAAGGCGGTTCAGCCTCTCACGCTACGTCATAGCCACACCCCTTGGTTTAGCCCCGGTCCTTAAAGGTGTGGTAAGCAGTCAAATCTTTATCCCTTGGCAGACATAGTCCCAACATATATATATATATATATATATATATATATAATATATATATATATTCACAAGCGCTTTGTTATTTTTGATGTCACACTGGACAGACAGACGCACATACAAACATATATTTGTGACGTCACATTAACATGAAATTTAGACAAATACACAGACATAAACACATATATAAAAAGTAAAAAAATATATATATAATTGTGTGCACACTAAAGAGAGATCTCTTCGTCCCAGCCGGGAGGAATGACACTTAAGTTGTGACATATTTTGAAGGACTCTTTTAAGGGAATCATTCCATATCTTCATCATGGTCCTCTTGATTTTGTACCTTTTTTATTAATCTTGATTCCTCAACAACTTCATCTTGATCCTTTTGATGTGGTACCTGCTTTATTAATCTAGATGGTATCCATATTGGAGAGGATTCATGCTTTGGAAAGACACAAACAGATCCTCTCCCCCCAAATTAATACTGGATCTGGACCCTTCCATGTACCTGAAAGAACATCCTTCCAGTAAACCAAAGGTTTATGTTGTTGATGTGGGTTCCAATGTCTGTCTCCAGCAGAATAACCATCAGAGTCTAAAGTTAAAAAATTTAAAGTAAACAGAGCAACTGCCAATCTGTGTGGATTTTGTCACTGAATATGCTAGTATGGTATACTGAATTTATTGATTCCTATATATATTGATACATTACATTACTAGTGAAGCAGACCAGGTATGCCCACCCCAAAAGATCCTCACCATAATTAAGCTTCTCCAAAGACCCTCCCATAATTATGCTTTTCGTCACCAAGGATTTACAAAGAGTGTCCACAGGATTTCATAGGAGTTCTGCAGAGAGCTCAGTGTGGTTTGAAGCTTCCCCTTCTTGTAAACGCCAAGTTTGCACACAAAAGTTGTAATAGACTCTGTCTCAAGCTTGTTGCTGTACAAAAGATACTATCTCTGTTTTCTTGTAAAAACTGTAAGACCTCTGTCTAGCCTTATAATATGGGACAAACTGTTAAGTTCTCACCCACTTATATGTAACCAACCACCCCCTGATTATAAATCTAAAAGGATTTCCAGACTCAGGGTCCACAGATTTTTAGGCCTTAGACCCTCTGGACTGCTGCTGTAACTTAAATAAACCTGCTTCCCCAAAATTCATAGGGTGTCCAGCCTCATCTGTTCTATATAACTAGGATGGATCCCACTTGATCATGGTGAATGATTTTTTTCACATGCTGTTGAATTTGGTATGCTCGTATTTTGTAGAAGTTTTTTTTTTTTTCATAAATATTCACCAAGGATATTTATATGCAGTTTTCTTTTGATATATTTGTTTGATTTTGGTATCAGATTAATGCTGGTCTCATCAAATGAGTTTGAGAGTATTCCTTCCTTTTCAGTTTTTTTTTTCAGTTTGTGAAGGATTAAATGTTAATTCTTTTTAAAATGTTAGAATTTGATAGTGAATTTACCACTGGACATTTTTGGTGGGAGATTTTCAATTTTTTTTTCAATATCCTTAATAGGTATAGGTCTGCTCATATTTTTATTTCTCCTCAATGATTCAATCTTGGTAGATGGTATGTTTCTAGAAATGTATCCATTTGTTCTAAGTTATTAAATTTTGTCTTGTATAATTGTTCATAGTCATATCTTACTAATCTTTTTATTTTTGTGACATCAATTGAAATATCCCTTCTTTCATTTCTGATTTTTGTTACTCAAATTTTTTTTTCCTTAGTCAGTGGAAGAGTTAATACAATGAAATATACTTTTTTGTGATTAGAACTAGAAGTCTTTTTCTTCATCCAGTCTTTAACTTTCAGTGAAGAGGTTAGTCTCCTATGTTTATAGTGATTGCTGACAAATTTAGATTCATTTCTACATTCAACATCTTAATTTGATCTTTCTTTCTTTTGCCTCTTCTGTTTCTTTTCCTCCACCATTTCTTGGTTTTCATTTTTTAATATATATTTCTGTTTATTTTCCTTTTCTATTTGGAAATTATGTAATATTTTGATTATGTTAGTGGTTACCCTAGAAATGTCATTATTTGTATTTTATAAAGCTTAAAGTAAATAAAATATGTCTGCCATCATCCCAAATAGTATAAGGAACATAGAACTCTTTAATTCTTACCATTCTGTCCTGACTTATATGTATATATTGTCTAGAATTTTTCTATATTTTGACCCCACAAATTAGACATCATTTTATACTGGCAATGTTTATTTTAGCTTTTTCATATATTTATCACTTTCTAAATGTCTTAGATTAAGAAGGGAAATGTAAGATTGGTCAAGGCAAATCCACTGGCAGAGGTGCACTCTCCCAAGGTTCAGGATTGAATGTTTTGGAAATAAAATCCTTGTTATTGACATTAGTAGATCACTAAGATGACTAATCAAAGCTTGGCTCAGTGTATCAGTGATGGCCTAGTTGATAAAAGTTTAAATACTTGAATTTTCTTGATGTAGAGGAATGAATCCATACTATAGTGGAATTGTACTTCCTGATCACAAAAGTAATTTTAGATTCTTGGAGTGATAGAGTCCAAATGGTGGGACTTAACCATCAGAAATAAAGGTAGTACAATTATTGTAATAAAACCACATGGACAAAATGGAAGTCAGAGCATTTTGGAATGTAGGGAACTATGGTTTTGACTAATTGGTAACAGAATTCCTCAAAATGAAATACAAGCAGCCTAATGAAATGCTGCTTATTCTATATATGTGGAAAAATTAGGTATGCTAGAAAGAAAGTCTAACTTGAGGCACTGCATTGGGGATTCACAGCCTCTTACCCAGTTCTGAGACTTGAGTTGGAAATACACCTGGAACTTCTTGACTGGGAGATGGATGGACCCCTTTGAAGAAGCACTCTGCAACATGGCTAGAGGTGTATACTGTCACTCTTTTTCTCAGCTTTTCCCTTCAGGAACTTCAGCTATACAGGGCTGCACATACAGGGGAATGTGCAGTGGGTAAAGGGTCATAGCAGAATTCCTGATTATCTATTAGATTTTGGCTCTTATTCACTGACACAAGAGATCCATTCTACAATTATTTCCATAGCATCAGAATGAATAGTATGAATAGATATACTTATCAACTGAGAGAAATCCTAATTTGGTTCACAGATCTGAAGCATGAGGTCTCTTATGGTAGGAAGTGGCCAAGTAAAAGCTCTTAAAAATTCCCTTAATTCCACTCCAAGACAAACCAAAAGTAATACTCTATTTCTGGAGGAATTACAGTGATAAAGTACAGAGATGGAAGGTGGTGACTTCTCTCACATTCCCATTTAATTCATCTTATTGACTAGTACAAAAATAAGATCATGGGGGGGTGGAGCTCAGTGGTAGAGTCTTGCCTAACATTGAGGCCCTGGGTTTGATTTGATCTATAGCATTGAAAACAAAAAAGTAAGATAAGATAGTGGCATTAAATCATTAAAAAACTAACCTGGTGATAGTGCCAACTACAGCTCAAATTTTGGATGTTGTATTTTTACTCTGTTCCACTAAACTGACAATATTATACTAATTAGACTTGATGCTTAAGATGTAAAAATAAAATTAGATACCTTTGGAAGACAAAGTATGTTGTAGAGATAAATCAGTATCCTGTCATATAGGTGCAGTTTCTAGGGGTTTAATCTGGAACATCTTAAGATACACTTCTAAAGGGAAAAAAATGTTCTTCACCTTGAAGAAAGAGGCTTAATGATTGGTGAGATTGTTTGAATTTTGAAGGCAATATACACTACATGTGAATGTGTTTAATCAGGTGCTGTTTTAGAGAACAGCCCAGAAGAGAAAGGATCAAGATCCTAGGACAAGATGCTCCACCATTTTGACCTTATGACCAGTAGTTTCTGAGTCTCTGAAAAGCACCAATAAGAAAATTACATTATAGAGTCTAAAGGTTGGAGCAAGTCCATGCTCTCCTTGACTTAACAACCAACTATCCATTCTAAAAGTACCTCTTGGCTTGCTAATGGCAGGGACTGAATTCCTGAAAGTGGGACATGTGGAGACTATACTGTACTTCCCATTATGAAGTGGTTGTGTTTACTATTTCACTGAATCCTAAAATAAATATTTGCATCAGTATCTCACTATAAAATTACAATAGTATATACAAGACTGGGAATAAACAGATTTGAAAGGCATCTGCTTAAGTCAATGATTCAACACTCCCCTGATATTTGTTCCTACTGCTTCATCATCTCACCTGTAACATCTTCTCTTTAATGGACTCACAGAGAGTTCTTTTTGAGCAGTTTCCATGATTTGAATGCTTTTGTCCATCCTTCCCAAACTCATTTATTGGAAACTTAATATCAAATGCAGCAGTGTTGGTAGGTGAGGTATAATGGGATGTATTTATGTAATGAGGACTCTGCCCTTATAGAGGAATTAATGCCATCATAAATAGGACTTGCAGGAGTGGGGTTTCTCTCTTCTGCCATGCAAGGACATATTGTTACTCTCCTCCAGAGAAAGCAGCATTCAAGGCATCATCTTGGAAGCAGAGAGGCTGAGACTTAACCTGAGGCACAAAGATCATAGGCTTTCTGGCCTCCAGAACTGTTTGATAATAAATTTCTGTTCTTTATAATTTATCTAGTCTGTGGTGTTTGTTATAGCATCATAAAATGGACGAAGACAGCAATTAAGGGAAGAACTGTTTGCTTTATTTATCCATGGGCTTCCAAATAGGCCACGAATAACTGGAAATTTATGGTTACTCCCCTGTAAGCCTCTCTTGGAGGCCCTGACAGTGAAGAAGGCAATTCCTCCAAGATAACTGAACTTCAGGGGGAATACCTAGCTGTCTACTTTGTGTGGAAGAAGAAATGGCCTCAGGAATGTGTTTGTTTGTCAGGGAATTGTAAGTAACATAATTGGACAACAAAGTGGTAGGAGATCTAAGGAAAAATACACAGAGGGATCTCTTGGGACAGACACAGTGTGAAGATAATTATGCCCTATATAAATGCCCATCAGAAGGTACCTTGTACAGAGGCAATCCTTAGTGATTAGGTGAGAAATATGATGCAGCCAGTTGATGTCACCTAGACTCTCTCTTTAGCCTTTTCAGTACTTGCTCAAGAGCCCCATGAAGAGAGTGGACATGCAGGCACAACTGAGATTGAACCTGGACTCAGCAGCTTATTAAAGCTGATTCTGGCTATTGCCTCTACTAGATATCTATCCTGTCTGTAGCAAAACCAGTATTGAGCTCCTGTTATGGCTCTATTACCTGGGAGGAGCAGCTGGCTACTTGATAGCAGGTGGATTACTTTAGACCTCTTCCATTATGAAGGGGGGTACTATGTTTGTCTTCAGAGGGATAGACACATATTCCAGTATAGATTTTTCATTTTTAAAAATTTTTATTTGTTCTTTTTAGTTATACATGACTGTAGAATGTATTTTGATATATTACATATTCATGGAGAATAACTTCCCATTCTTGTGGTTGTACATGATGTAGAGTTTCACTGGTTGTGTATTCATATATGTACACAGGAAAGTTATGTCCAATTCATTCTATTGTATTTCCTATTCCCATCTACCCACCCTTCTCTTCATTCCCTTTGTCTACTCCAATGAACTTGTATTAGATTCTTCTTTAATTTTCATATGGCTTCTGCCCACTCACCATTATTCATAGAATTAATAAATGATTAATGTATACCAGGGTAACTCATTGTGATGTTAAGTACTGTATGTCAACTTGGCTGAACCATGGTGTTCAGACAGTTGGTCAAATATTATTTTGGATACTTTCTGTGAAAATGTTTTCTTAGGTGAAGTTAACATTTATTTAAATTGGTGGACTTTGAGTAAAGCAGATTATTCTTCATAATATGATTGGGCCTCATTCAGTCAGTTGAGGGCTTTAAAAGGTGGAAAGTGAACACTGAGAAAAACCTCATATAGACAAGTAAGTCTATTCTTTGTAGCTTATAAGCCCACTTTCACCACCAGACTTCACATAAGTGCATCTACTGGTGATATCTAATTCTCATGAAAAATTCTAGTTGCAGGAGATTCTGAAGTGGGAATAAGATTAGAGTCAATCTATCCATAGTATTATTACTGTCTATTAAGTGTTATATAGTATTACTAACTACCCATTTCTGCATAAGGTTGTGCAAAACATTAATTTTGGGATATTCCTTGCCTACTCCTGGACTTTAGAAGCAGAAAAGGAGATGATTCACAAAACAGAATATGTGTATGGTTTACAAAATTATGGGAAAAATATTTTAAATAATTAATTAGAACCCCAAATTTGTATTAAAATAAAATATCAATTTTGGCCAAGGAAATTGACAAATATAAATTTGAGACACACTGAAGCTGGGTGATATGGCAATAAAATAAACATTTTTACATCATTAACTATTGTTGATAGCATAAATTGTTTCAAATATTTTGGAAAATATTTACACCATATATGTTAAGAACCATTACTGATATCATATCCTCTGATACAGTAATTCAATTTTGGGGAATCTATCCTAAAGTAGTAATTCTAATATATTGTAAAGAGGTTTGTGTTTAAAGATATGCACTGCAGGATCATTTATAATAGGGGAAAATTGGAAACGTATATATATATATGTATATATATAAACTAAAATAAAAAATTGGAAACTATATATGTGTGTGTGTGTGGTGTGTGTGTTGTGTAAAATAGAAAAATGGTTCAGTACAATTTGGAACACACACAAAATTAAATATTCTTCAGGCATAAAATAAGGCATAAGTGCAATGATAAAAATGATATCAAGATGTTTTTATTTTACTCCATTAAGCACTATAAGCACAATGCCTAAGACCTATGAACTTTTCAAGGACCTGCAAAGGGGGATGAAGTTTGACTAAAGTTATTGACTTCAAAATATGAAGATAACCATAAAATCAAACTCAATATATATTTAAGGAAGTGTCATGGTATAATTCATCAATTATATAATTATTATAATTTTAATTCAGAAAAATTTCAGCACATTGGAAAATTATTGTTTAGATTATATAATTTGTAAGAATTACTGAATATATATAGTCTCTGTTAAGAAGTGTAAATAATAAATATAAAAAAGCAAAGCTTTAAAATTATTAAAATTTTTAGCAAGATACGTTTTATGTAAGATATAGATACATGTCAAATTATATATGATATGATACGGGATAGGGCTTCCAAAAAAGTGTGCTGAGGGCTTAGCATGGTATTAAAATGGTCTGGCAAAGAAATGCCATATTTTGAGCACCTACTGTGTTCAAAGACACTTAATGTGTTGCCTTATTTAATCCCCACAACTTTGCTGGGATGTAGTTCTGTTTATGATCCTTTCTTTCCTTTGAGGAAAGAGAGGCTTTAGGGAACTCAAGCCTTATGGGTAACACAGCCAGGAAAGGCAGAGCTGTGATTTGAAGGTAGGTCAGTTTGATTCCAAAACCTATGCTCATAATGAGAACCTATGTATGTTAAAATATCAAATTAAAAAGAAAATTCACAAAATTGTATTCGTGGGTGGATTATAATTTTGGAAAAATATACAGTATTAAATGAAAACAAAATATTTTTTCTTATTAGTAGTGTTCTGTACTACAGTGGACATGTAATACATATTAATTTAAAAATTGAGATTAGAGGAGTTTGTCAATACATAATGGTATAATAGTGACATCCTGTGGCTATGTGGGATCATTATAGCCTTGGCTTGAATTTCAGTCTGGGAGCTGACTACTAGAGGGCAGCACTGAGCTTTGTTTTGGCCAAGTTTTCTGGGCTGAATATGGTAGAAAACTGGGCAGGATACCACCTCACCATTTAAAAATCTACAAAAACAAACACATTTGCAATGCCATAAATATATTCGCACACATATGTAAACAAAATTTTGTACACACACACACACACACACACACACACACACACACACAAAATACCTTCTGATAGCTAACCTGAAGCAATGTAGCAAAGTTATTCAGTGTCAGGCTCTGGAACCATGCTGCCTGAATTTGAGTCATGACTCCCCTGTTTACCAGATGTGTAACTTTATCCAAGTTACATAAGCTCTCAGACATTTATTTTTTCTTTATATGTAAAGTAAGTTTAAGAATTGTACCTATCTCTTAGGGTTGCTGTGAGAAATATATGAATTGATACACTTTATACTGCCAATTTA
Organism: Tamias sibiricus; assembly: GCA_025594165.1. Taxonomy (NCBI): domain Eukaryota; kingdom Metazoa; phylum Chordata; class Mammalia; order Rodentia; family Sciuridae; genus Tamias; species Tamias sibiricus. The sequence goes on from JAKELJ010000066.1 coordinate 155,773, forward strand.
TAGGAGGTGTTCAAAAATAAGTAATTATTAAATTGCCTGTTGCCCTTAAGGAACACAAAGATACAGCATATCTCTTGTTGAACACATTAAGCACTGTACACACAGAGAGCACTTTGTTACTACTACTGACTGGCAAAACAACTCTCAGTGAGACAGGATAATAGGATAATTTTAAAACAAGGTTGAGAATTGCATGTCAGAGTCCTTCCTGGATATAGGTAAGATGAGATTTGTCTAATATATTTTCTTGTAGTTTTCCTCTTTCACTCTCACTTGTCTTCCTGGCTACCTCCTTTGCCCCCAAGTTTCTCACGTGACTGCCTGACTGTCCTGAGCCTTGTTCTGGATGATTAACCAGGACTGCACCATCCAGAACCTATTTTTATAGCCATGCCACAGCCCTGAATCTATCTCAAAAGGAAAACAAAGACCCTGGACTAATGTCATGTAAGGCCATTGCAACTTTCCCATGATTGTATGTAATTGGGGGTTCTCTGTAGTGTTTAGTAATAAAAAATAATTAAATGTAAAAGGACTGTGTTTTTGTCTTTGCAGTGAGCTTTAAGGGGAAGCTATAGTGATGTGTCTGGCTTCAGAGTTTTGTGGAGGAAGAGAGTGCTATTTTGGATCCTTTCATTCCATGGCTCCTTAGGAAGCAACAATCATCCAGAGATCCCTGAATTCTATTTCTTCCTAGGCTTTGACAGTAGGAACACAGAACATGAACCTATATGAGTTTCAACAAAATCTAGTAGAATCCCATGGATGTTGTGATGCTATAGGTCTATGAGAACACTGATGGCAATACTTTACGAGACGGTATAGCTGAGATTTCTGATATAGTAGTTCTTAAATGTCTGTAGGAATGTTCTTTAAGTTTTGTAATCGTAAATGGATTTGATATATCCATATATTTTTAAACTCACAAGGACTCCAAATGGTTTTGGATTTCTGTTCTAAAATCATGATTAAATTATATTGTAACTAACATGTAGAGATTCAATGAGAATTTTTTGAGTGTATGGACAAATCTAATGGGCTCAAATCTGGGATTTCTTCAAGAGGCTAGAAGACTCAATTTCGAAACTAGGCTACTTATTTTCATGATGTGGTTCCACTGCATACATCCCAAATGTCTGTCAAATGATAAACAAAATTGGTATATCCAATGAAGTGAAATATTATTTGGTCACCAAAAGGAATGAAGTACCGATGTGTGATAGGATATGTGTGAATCTTGAGAATAGCTCTCTAAATGAAATAAGCCAGTCAAAAAAGACCATATGTTGTATTATTCCATTTAAATGAAATATCCAGAATAGGCAAATCCATAGAGACAGAAAGTAGACTGCTAGTTGTTGTGGGGCTAGGAGGAGGAGGGGAACAGAGGGATTTTCAAGCAGACACAGGCTTTTTTTGTGGGGATAATAAAAATGCTCTGGAATTGGAAAGTGGTAATGGTTATACAATCTTGTGAGTATACTAAAAAATAAAACCTCTGTATACTTTAAAATGGTGATTTATATCTCAATTAAGCTGTTATAATAATGGTTGTCTTATTTAGTAAAAATCATTTTTTAGCCATTAACATCTCAGTCTTAACCTCAGAAATCTAGAACAGGGCCCTTAATGAATGATGCTCAGGACACAGATATACTGATAAAGAGAAAGATAGCTGTAAAGTCTGGGAACTGGTGTGTGTGTGTGTGTGTGTTGTGTGTGTGTGTGTGTCTAGAAGGGTGTGGGGGAAGTTTGGGGTCTTGGAGAGAAAGAAGTGCAGGCCCCTTAATGGAATAGAAGAGGGGAAACAAACTTCACCTACTTTGAATTTTCCAGGAGAGAGCCTGGGATCATCTTTTGCAGGAGCCCTGTTTGGGGATTGACTTGAATTGCAGTTGACTATGAGCCGTGGAGATTTGGCCATTGTCGCCACCCGTAGTCTCACGGGATTTGTTGGGGATCTCGAGTGACTTGGCCGAAATTGCTGATCGGGTACAGCGCCATTTTTAGGGTGGTGTTTTGGCGTGTGTTAGTTGTTGTTGTTAGAACCAGAGAGAAAAGTTATCAGAATAAAAAGCTGTTTGTCTCCAGTTTGCTTCTGAAGTTCTTCACCGCGGCTCCGTTGCTCCAAGCGCTTCAGGCGACTACAATCTTTTCGTATCTTGGGTTGGAATCACAGCTGATGAATGTTCTGGCATTTAGAGCTGTCCTGGAGAAAAGGCAATTTGTAGTTATTAGAAGGTAAAAAAGAAGAAACAGAGGTTTAAAATCCAAGGTTATGTGAGTCTGACTTTGAAGGTAGAAGAAAGCAGTGATCTATGGAGGACGCATTTATTCTAGAGGTGTCTAATTATTTGCTAATCTCTGGTTCAATGAATGTAGGTCTGCCCTAACTCGTCTACAGGTGGGGATCAATTTAAAGGATTAGAAGTGTCATTCTAAATCCTAATCCAGGTCTTGTTCTGTGGATGCTGAAGCGTGATTTTCAGAAGGTTTACTATCCCTCTCCAATTATTTACCCCTATTAATGGGATTTATCAATGGACTGGAGTCCCTTGGCAGGATTATGACTGCATACAGGTTGCACAGAAATGGACATATTGAGGTAGCTATGCCAGAGATTTGCATATGCAGGCGGTAAATTGAAGAATTTGAGTGTTGAATTACCCCCATGGTGAGTAGTTGACAGCTCTTGTTTATAAGAAAGATTGTAATGAGGGAAAAACACAGCACACTTATGACCTCAGACTCTGAGATATGTTAGTTTTGCTGCAGTATGTAGTAAGAAAATTAAAGAATGAAAGAGGGAAAGGAAAAGAAGGAATGACATAGGGGAAAAGATTTAGAGACACTTTTAAATCAAGGTTTGGGTTTATAGGCTTTCCTCCAAGCTTTAATTTGGTTTTTCTCTCATGAGTCTTTTTTATTTCTTCCTTGATGTTGTCTTCTACAAGCTGTTAACTTGATTCAGGCTGTAACTGCAAAGATCAATCATCCATAGAAGTCCTCGGCTTGACAAGTTAGGATGAGGAGCCATTTCCTCAGAGCTATTTGTCATAGTCTTTCTTTGTATATGTTTAAAGAACAGTATTTTCTTGTGAAACCAGGCTTCCACCAGTTATGAAAGCTACCTGAAATAAATGATGCATCTCTATACTCAGCCACTTTCCATGAAGCCTGATCCCACGCAGGTGTTCATACCTGAGTTACCTAGGCAACGGCCTGAATAACTGTGGGTCAAACAGTATTCTATTTCCAAAATTTCATGCCTTCAGCTTTTATCTTAGTTATGTCCATATTTCTGTTAACCCCAGGAAAGTCTTCAGCTGACATTGTTTTGAAGGCAATATACAATGTCTTTTGCACAAGAGCTCTATAATTTTGTCTTTAAATCCAAACCAGTAGGTGAAGCTTTAGGGCATCCTTCTTTCCTTCTCCCTCCCTCCTCTCTCCTTTCCAGTTTTTCTCTCCCTCCCTACTTCCCTTCCTTTTTAAAAAAAGAATAAGATTTCTTCTGTAAAATCTTGGGTTGGGGGATCCCAGACTAAATCCTACAGTAACATAGAGCTTTCTGATTCTGCACTGAGTCCTAGAAGAATTAAAATGGTGTGACACAGGCAAACCTTTTCTGGCAATAAATAACCAGTGGACTTGACTAGTGCATACCAGTGCTGATTGTCACTGAAGAGAGTCATTGCCATTATTTTGATATGTGATTAGTATTAAGGATTTACTAAGGCTTTTCCTCATTAACATCTCTTTCACAGCAATGAATTTTTTCTCATTATGTCTACTAAGGTTATTTTCTGTACTTAGGATCAACTTGACTGTATTATTCATTCATTTCACAAACATATGTCTGATGCCTACTAAGTGTTGGGCACTTGTCTAGGCATTAGGGCTGTAAGTGGACTCTCGAGGAGTTTGCAGTGTCTAGTGGGCTCTGTTCTCCATTGGATAGTTGCCATCATTGTCCTTCACTTCCATATGGTTAAAAGTATGAGGTCCTGTAAGTATGGAGATGTCAACAGTGTCTATATTCTTGTCACAACACAGATCAGAAATAGAGACAGTTTTATAATTGGTACAAGTATGAGGCACTGATGGGGATACAATGAACTCGATCTGGGGGTATTAACTAAGATTTCACAATGCAGGGAACACTTCAATATGGTCTGAAAGGCAGAGTTCATCAGGAGAACCTGAAAGGGGCAAAATGAGAAGAAGGAAGAGGGGATTCCAGGAAGAGTAAATGGCATTTTCTAAATTCTAGGCTTGACAGATGATACAACACATGTCTGAAGAAACTACATGATTATTTTACTATAGCATGAAGAAAGAACATTGAGAGATGGGTTGTGGAGAAAGGCAAAGGCCAGAGACTTTGCATATGTCATTATGAAAGAGTTCTCTGATGCTGACTCTACTTCATTAATTCCCATGTATTTTGTATAGATCATGGCCCATCAACTTGCATCCTTACTCTGTGGGTTACAAATCCAATGGATACCTTTCTATCTTTAGCTTACTTGTCTTCTTGGCAGAATTTTGATGTTCATAAACACTTTCCATCCTCAGAGTTTCATCTTCCTTGCACTGTAAACTATCATTATCTTCTGGATTTTGCTGCTTTTCTGGGTTTTTTTAAGTTTTCATTATGACCTCTTTTCTCTCCAACTGACCTTAAGTGTTGTGGGTTCTCACAGTTTTGTACTTGATATTTTTTAAAAAATATTTTTAGTTGTAGATGGACATAATGCCTTTATTTTGTTTATTAGTGTTTTTATATGGTACTGAGGATTGAACCCAGTGCCTCACACATGTGAGGCAAGCACTCTACCGCTGAGCTACAACCCCAGCCCCTTGTCCTTGATATTTTTAATGTTTGAGGATTTTTTTAAATTCAAAGTTGTTGTATTTTATAATAGTAGTATGCATTTACAATTCATAATACATATATAGAGCATCTTTTTACATAAACTGTTTGTATACAAAGTATATTCGTACCATTCAAGTCTTCAATCATGCATTTAGGATAATGATATCCATCTTATTCAACCACCCTTTCTTTTTTTCCCCTCCATCCCCCTTGCTCCCTCCCCTTTCCCTCCCTTCCCTTTGACCATTCATAGTGTTCCTCTAATCCTCCTATGTACCCCGACACCCAACGCCACTGTGAATCAGCCTCCTTATATCAGAAAAAACATTCGTATTTGGATTTTTTGAGATTGACTGATTTCACTTAGCATTATATTCTCCAACTTCATCCATTTACCTGCGAATGCCATTATTTTATTCTCTTTTATTGCTGAGTAAAATTCCATTGTGTATATATACCACATTTTCTTTATCCACTCATCTACTGAGGGACATCTAGGTTGGTTCCACAACCTAGCTATTGTGAATTGTGCTGCTATAAACATTGAAGTGGCTGTGTCACTGTAATATGCTGTTTTTAAGTCCTTTGGGAATAGACCCAGGAGTGGGATGCTGGGTCATAGGGTGGTTCCATTCCCAGTTTTCCAAGAAATCTCCATACTGCTTTCCATAACGGTTGCACCATTTTGCAGTCCCACCAGCAATGTATGAGTGTGCCTTTTCCCCACATCCTCTCCAACATTTATTGTTGTTTGTGTTCTTGATAGCTGCCATTCTGAACTGGAGTGAAATGAAATCTTAGAGTAGTTTTGATTTGCATTTCTCTAATTTCCAGAGATGTTGAGCATTTTTTCATGTATTTGTTGATTAATTGTGTATCTTCTTCTGAGAAGTGTCTTTTCAATTCCTTAGCCCATTTATTGATTGGGTTATTGTTTTTTTATTTTTTTGGTGTTAAGATTTTTGAGTTCTTTATATATTCTAGAAATTAGTGCTCTATCTGATGTGTGCATGTATTAAATATTTGTTCCCAATTAGTTTGGCTCTCTGTTCACCTCACTGATTGTTTCTTTTGCTGAGAAGCTACCTTTTTAGTTTAAATCTATCCCATTCATTAATTCTTGATATTAATTCTTGTGCTATAGGATTCTTATTAAGGAAACTTGGGGCCTAATCCGACATGTTGGAAATTGGAGCTTACTTTTTCTTCTATTAGGCGTATTGTCTCTGGTCTAATTCCTAGGTCCTTGATCCACTTTGAATTGAATTTTGTGCATGGTGAGAGATAAGGGTTTAATTTTCATTTTGTTGCATATGGATTTCCAGTTTTTCCCAGCACCATTTGTTGAAGAGGCTATCCTTTCTCCACTGTACATTTTTGGCACCTTTGTCTAATATAAGATAGCTGAAATTATATGTATTAGTCTCTGTGTCCTCAATTCTGTACCATTGTCTTCCAGTCTGTTTTGGTGCCAATACCATGCTGTTTTTGTTACTATTTGCTCTATAGCATAATTTAAAGTCTGGTATGGTGATGCCACCTGCTTCACTTTTTCTTGCTAAAGATTGCTTTAGCTATTCTGGGTCTCTTATTTTTCCAGATGAATTTTCATGACTGCTTTTTCTATTTCTATTGAGAATGTCATTGGATTTTGATTGGAATTGCATTAAATCTGTATAATGCTTTTGGTAGTATGGACATTTTGACAATATTGAATTCTACCTATCCAAGAACAAGGTAGGTCTTTCCATCTTCTGAGGTCTTCTATTATTTTCTTTCTTTAGTGTTCTGTAAGTTTTTTTCATTATAGAGGTCTTTCACCTCTTTCATTAAGTTGATTCCCAGGTATTTTATTTTTTTTTGATGCTATTGTAAATGAGTATTTTTCATCATTTCCCTTTCAGAGGATTTGTCACTGATGTACAAAAATGCCTTTGACTTATGGGTATTGATTTTGTGTCCTGCTACTTTGCCAAATTCATTTTACTAGTTGTAAAGTTTTCTGGTAGAGTTTTTTGGGTCTTCTAGGTATATTATTATGTCATCAGCACATAGTGCTAATTTGAGCTCTTCTTTTCCTATGTGGATCCCTTTAATTTATTCATCATCTGTCTAATTGCTCTGTCCAGAGTTTCAAGTACTGATGTTAAATAGCAGTGGTGAAAGGGGGCATCCCTGTCATGTGTTTCCAGTTGGAGGAGTTCATCTTCATTCCTCTTGGTCTTCACTACTACTCTCTCTTGGTCCGGTATCATTTCTCATATGGATTACTATATTACTTGCAACTGACCTCTTGTCTTACCTGCCTGCCAACACATTCTCCATACTGCTACTGCATCGTGAACCTTTAAAATGGAAATCTAATAATACCATTCT
>JAKELJ010000067.1:0-38826 GCA_025594165.1 Tamias sibiricus
TGTGCCCCTCAAGGCTCCCCAAGTTTGGCCATCCCACCATCAAGGGTGCTTTTTTTACAGTCTATTGGATGTTTACTCGGATTAGGCGAAAATCCCTGAAAACACCTGTGAGTTTAATTATTAAATGGTTAATGCTAGAACTTTAAAAACGCAGAACAACACTTTAGTTCACAAGAGCACACTGTGCTTCTGTTATGGTTCAAGTATCTCAAAGCTGAATCACTAGGTAGCAAAAGAGTTTCAAACTCACAGAAAAGCGATTTAGCCAACTGGAAATAATTCCATGTTTCTTAGCTTCTAGGTACTAGGTTTCTTAGTGTATTTCAATGAAACTCTGACAAAATGATTCTCTCTTGTTCCCCTCATGGCTCCCCAAATTTGGTCATCCCAACATCACGGGTTTTTTGTTTAGAGCCTATTGGATGTTTACCCTGATTAGGCGAATTTCATTGAAAACACCTGTAGTTTAATTCCTCAATGATTAATGCTAGAACTTTGAAAATGCAGAAAAGCATTTCAGATCACTAGAGAACACTGTGCTTCTGTCCTGGTTCAAGTATCTCAAAGCTGAATCACTAGGTAGCAAAAGAGTTTCAATCTCACAGAAAAGCGATTTAGCCAACTGGAAATAATTCCATGTTTCTTAGCTTCTGGGTACTAGGTTTCTTTGTGTATTTCAATGAAACTCTGAGAAAATGATTCTCTCTTGAGCCCCTCATGGCTTCCCAAATTTGGTCATCCCACCATCTCGGGTTTTTTGTTTAGAGCCTATTGGATGTTTACCCTGATTAGGCGAATTTCACTGAAAACGCCTGCAATTTAATTCCTCAATGTTTAAAGCTAGAACGTTGAAAATGCAGAAAAGCACTTCATATCACAAGAGCACACTGTGCTTCTGTCCTGGTTCAAGTATCTCAAAGCTGAATCACTAGGTAGAAAAAGAGTTTCAAACTCATTGAAAAGGGTTTTAGCCAACTGGAAATCATTCCATGTTTCTTAGCTTGTGGGTACTAGGTTTCTTTGTGTATTTCAATGAAACTCTGAAAAAATGATTCTCTCTTGTGCCCCTCATGGCTCCCCAAGTTTGGTCATCCCACCATCAAGGGTGTTTTGTTTACAGTCTATTGGATGTTTACCCTGATTAGGCGAAAATGCCTGAAAAGGCCTGTGAGTTTAATTCTTAAATGGTTAATGCTAGAACTTTAAAAATGCAAAACAACACTTTAGTTCACAAGAGCACACTGTGCTCCTGTCCTGGTTCAAGTATCTCAAAGCTGAATCACTAGGTAGCAAAAGAGATTCAAAATCACAGAAAAGCGATTGAGCCAACTGGAAATAATTCCATGTTTCTTAGCTTCTGGATACTAGATTTCTTTGTGTATTTCAATGAAACTCTGACAAAATGATTCTCTCTTGTGCACCTCATGGCTCCCCAAATTTGGTCATGCCACCATCACGGGTTTTTTCTTTTGAGCCTATTGGATGTTTATCCTGATTAGGCGAATTTCACTGAAAACGCCTGTTAGTTTAATTCCTCAATGGTTAATGCTAGAACTTTGAAAATGCAGAAAAGCACTTCAGATCACAAGAGCACACTGTGCTTCTTTCCTGGTTCAAGTATCTCAAAGCTGAATCACTAGGTAACACAAGAGTTTCAAACTCACAGAAAAGCATTTTAGCGAACTGGAAATAATTCCATGTTTCTTAGCTTCTGGGCACTAGGTTTCTTTGTGTATTTCAATGAAACTCTGAAAAATGATTCTATCATGTGCCCCTCCAGGCTCCCCAAGTTTGGTCATCCCACCATCAAGGTGTTTTGTTTACAGTCTATTGGATGTTTACCCAGATTAGGCGAAAATGCCTGAAAACGCCTGTGAGTTTAATTCTTAAATGGTTAGTGCTAGAACTTTAAAAACGCAGAACAACACTTTAGTTCACAAGAGCACACAGTGCTTCTCTCCATGTTCAAGTATCTCAAAGCTGAATCACTAGGTAGCAAAAGAGTTTGAAACTCACAGAAAAGCGTTTTAGCCAACTGGAAATACTTCCATGTTTCTTAGCTTGTGGGTACTAGGTTTCTTTGTGTACTTCAATGAAACTCTGACAAAATGATTCTCTCTTGTGCCCCTCATGGCTCCCCAAACTTGGTCAATCCACCATCACGGGTTTTTTCTTTAGAGCCTATTGAATGTTTACCCTGATTAGGCGAATTTCACTGAAAACGCCTGCATTTTAATTCCTCAATGTTTAAAGCTAGAACGTTGAAAATGCAGAAAAGCACTTCATATCACAAGAGCACACTGTGCTTCTGTCCTGGTTCAAGTATCTCAAAGCTGAATCACTAGGTAGCAAAAGAGTTTCAAACTCACAGAAAAGGGTTTTAGCCAACTGGAAATCATTCCATGTTTCTTAGCTTGTGGGTACTAGGTTTCTTTGTGTATTTCAATGAAACTCTGAAAAAATGATTCTCTCTTGTGCCCCTCATGGCTCCCCAAGTTTGGTCATCCCACCATCAAGGGTGTTTTGTTTACAGTCTATTGGATGTTTACCCTGATTAGGCGAAAATGCCTGAAAAGGCCTGTGAGTTTAATTCTTAAATGGTTAATGCTAGAACTTTAAAAATGCAAAACAACACTTTAGTTCACAAGAGCACACTGTGCTCCTGTCCTGGTTCAAGTATCTCAAAGCTGAATCACTAGGAAGCAAAAGAGATTCAAAATCACAGAAAAGCGATTTAGCCAACTGGAAATAATTCCATGTTTCTTTGCTTCTGGGTACTAGATTTCTTTGTGTATTTCAATGAAACTCTGACAAAATGATTCTCTCTTGTGCCCCTCATGGCTCCCCAAATTTTGTCATCCCACCATCACGGGTTTTTTGTTTAGAGCCTATTGGATATTTACCCTGATTAGGCAAATTTCACTGAAAACGCCTCTAGTTTAATTCCTCAATGGTTAAAGCTAGAACTTTGAAAATGCAGAATAGCACTTCAGATCACAAGAGCACACTGTGCTTCTGTCCTGGTTCAAGTATCTCAAAGCTGAATCACTAGGTAGCAAAAGAGTTTCAAACTCACAGAAAAGGTTTTTAGCCAACTGGAAATAATTCCATGTTTCTTAGCTTGTGGGTATTAGGTTTCTTTGTGTATTTCAATCAAACTCTGACAAAATGATTCTCTCTTGTGCCCCTCAAGGCTCCCCAAGTTTGGTCATCCCACCATCAAGGGTGGTTTGTTTACAGTCTATTTGATGTTTACCCTGATTAGGCGAAAATGCCTGAAAACGCCTGTGAGTTTAATTCTTAAATGGTTAATGCTAGAACTTTAAAAACGCAGAACAACACTTTAGTTTACAAGAGCACACTGCGATTCTCTCCTTGTTCAAGTATCTCAAAGCTGAATCACTAGGTAGCAAAAGAGTTTCAAACTCACAGAAAAGTGTTTTAGCCAACTGGAAATACTTCCATGTTTCTTAGCTTGTGGGTACTAGGTTTCTTTGTGTACTTCAATGAAACTCTGACAAAATGATTCTCTCTTGTTCCCCTCATGGCTCCCCAAATTTGGTCATCCCAACATCACGGGTTTTTTGTTTAGAGCCTATTGGATGTTTACCCTGATTAGGCGAATTTCATTGAAAACACCTGTAGTTTAATTCCTCAATGATTAATGCTAGAACTTTGAAAATGCAGAAAAGCATTTCAGATCACTAGAGAACACTGTGCTTCTGTCCTGGTTCAAGTATCTCAAAGCTGAATCACTAGGTAGCAAAAGAGTTTCAATCTCACAGAAAAGCGATTTAGCCAACTGGAAATAATTCCATGTTTCTTAGCTTCTGGGTACTAGGTTTCTTTGTGTATTTCAATGAAACTCTGAGAAAATGATTCTCTCTTGAGCCCCTCATGGCTTCCCAAATTTGGTCATCCCACCATCTCGGGTTTTTTGTTTAGAGCCTATTGGATGTTTACCCTGATTAGGCGAATTTCACTGAAAACGCCTGCAATTTAATTCCTCAATGTTTAAAGCTAGAACGTTGAAAATGCAGAAAAGCACTTCATATCACAAGAGCACACTGTGCTTCTGTCCTGGTTCAAGTATCTCAAAGCTGAATCACTAGGTAGAAAAAGAGTTTCAAACTCATTGAAAAGGGTTTTAGCCAACTGGAAATCATTCCATGTTTCTTAGCTTGTGGGTACTAGGTTTCTTTGTGTATTTCAATGAAACTCTGAAAAAATGATTCTCTCTTGTGCCCCTCATGGCTCCCCAAGTTTGGTCATCCCACCATCAAGGGTGTTTTTGTTTACAGTCTATTGGATGTTTACCCTGATTAGGCGAAAATGCCTGAAAAGGCCTGTGAGTTTAATTCTTAAATGGTTAATGCTAGAACTTTAAAAATGCAAAACAACACTTTAGTTCACAAGAGCACACTGTGCTCCTGTCCTGGTTCAAGTATCTCAAAGCTGAATCACTAGGTAGCAAAAGAGATTCAAAATCACAGAAAAGCGATTGAGCCAACTGGAAATAATTCCATGTTTCTTAGCTTCTGGATACTAGATTTCTTTGTGTATTTCAATGAAACTCTGACAAAATGATTCTCTCTTGTGCACCTCATGGCTCCCCAAATTTGGTCATGCCACCATCACGGGTTTTTTCTTTTGAGCCTATTGGATGTTTATCCTGATTAGGCGAATTTCACTGAAAACGCCTGTTAGTTTAATTCCTCAATGGTTAATGCTAGAACTTTGAAAATGCAGAAAAGCACTTCAGATCACAAGAGCACACTGTGCTTCTTTCCTGGTTCAAGTATCTCAAAGCTGAATCACTAGGTAACACAAGAGTTTCAAACTCACAGAAAAGCATTTTAGCGAACTGGAAATAATTCCATGTTTCTTAGCTTCTGGGCACTAGGTTTCTTTGTGTATTTCAATGAAACTCTGAAAAAATGATTCTATCATGTGCCCCTCCAGGCTCCCCAAGTTTGGTCATCCCACCATCAAGGGTGTTTTGTTTACAGTCTATTGGATGTTTACCCAGATTAGGCGAAAATGCCTGAAAACGCCTGTGAGTTTAATTCTTAAATGGTTAGTGCTAGAACTTTAAAAACGCAGAACAACACTTTAGTTCACAAGAGCACACAGTGCTTCTCTCCATGTTCAAGTATCTCAAAGCTGAATCACTAGGTAGCAAAAGAGTTTGAAACTCACAGAAAAGCGTTTTAGCCAACTGGAAATACTTCCATGTTTCTTAGCTTGTGGGTACTAGGTTTCTTTGTGTACTTCAATGAAACTCTGACAAAATGATTCTCTCTTGTGCCCCTCATGGCTCCCCAAACTTGGTCAATCCACCATCACGGGTTTTTTCTTTAGAGCCTATTGAATGTTTACCCTGATTAGGCGAATTTCACTGAAAACGCCTGCATTTTAATTCCTCAATGTTTAAAGCTAGAACGTTGAAAATGCAGAAAAGCACTTCATATCACAAGAGCACACTGTGCTTCTGTCCTGGTTCAAGTATCTCAAAGCTGAATCACTAGGTAGCAAAAGAGTTTCAAACTCACAGAAAAGGGTTTTAGCCAACTGGAAATCATTCCATGTTTCTTAGCTTGTGGGTACTAGGTTTCTTTGTGTATTTCAATGAAACTCTGAAAAAATGATTCTCTCTTGTGCCCCTCATGGCTCCCCAAGTTTGGTCATCCCACCATCAAGGGTGTTTTGTTTACAGTCTATTGGATGTTTACCCTGATTAGGCGAAAATGCCTGAAAAGGCCTGTGAGTTTAATTCTTAAATGGTTAATGCTAGAACTTTAAAAATGCAAAACAACACTTTAGTTCACAAGAGCACACTGTGCTCCTGTCCTGGTTCAAGTATCTCAAAGCTGAATCACTAGGAAGCAAAAGAGATTCAAAATCACAGAAAAGCGATTTAGCCAACTGGAAATAATTCCATGTTTCTTTGCTTCTGGGTACTAGATTTCTTTGTGTATTTCAATGAAACTCTGACAAAATGATTCTCTCTTGTGCCCCTCATGGCTCCCCAAATTTTGTCATCCCACCATCACGGGTTTTTTGTTTAGAGCCTATTGGATATTTACCCTGATTAGGCAAATTTCACTGAAAACGCCTCTAGTTTAATTCCTCAATGGTTAAAGCTAGAACTTTGAAAATGCAGAATAGCACTTCAGATCACAAGAGCACACTGTGCTTCTGTCCTGGTTCAAGTATCTCAAAGCTGAATCACTAGGTAGCAAAAGAGTTTCAAACTCACAGAAAAGGTTTTTAGCCAACTGGAAATAATTCCATGTTTCTTAGCTTGTGGGTATTAGGTTTCTTTGTGTATTTCAATCAAACTCTGACAAAATGATTCTCTCTTGTGCCCCTCAAGGCTCCCCAAGTTTGGTCATCCCACCATCAAGGGTGGTTTGTTTACAGTCTATTTGATGTTTACCCTGATTAGGCGAAAATGCCTGAAAACGCCTGTGAGTTTAATTCTTAAATGGTTAATGCTAGAACTTTAAAAACGCAGAACAACACTTTAGTTTACAAGAGCACACTGCGATTCTCTCCTTGTTCAAGTATCTCAAAGCTGAATCACTAGGTAGCAAAAGAGTTTCAAACTCACAGAAAAGTGTTTTAGCCAACTGGAAATACTTCCATGTTTCTTAGCTTGTGGGTACTAGGTTTCTTTGTGTACTTCAATGAAACTCTGACAAAATGATTCTCTCTTGTGCCCCTCATGGCTCCCCAAATTTGGTCAATCCACCATCACGGGTTTTTTCTTTAGAGCCTATTGAATGTTTACCCTGATTAGGCGAATTTCACTGAAAACGCCTGCATTTTAATTCCTCAATGTTTAAACCTAGTGCCGGGGTCCGAGTTATGAATAGAGCCAGGTTCTGAGTTGCTTCCCTTTATGGGCCCTAAAGGGAATTCCTCCTGCCTGCAAGACGAATTGCAACTCACCCGGCGGGGCGAGCTTAAGACAGAAATCGCTAGATGCCTTACCTCTGCCTGTTTGAACAGATAACATGCCACATCTAGGGAGTCTTGTATATAGCACGGGATGTCCGAAGAACTCGCTTTATTGAACAAGCATTGACATTAAATAGGCCTAGAACTAACCAATCAGCAAGCAAGGCGGTTCAGCCTCTCACGCTACGTCATAGCCACACCCCTTGGTTTAGCCCCGGTCCTTAAAGGTGTGGTAAGCAGTCAAATCTTTATCCCTTGGCAGACATAGTCCCAACAATTCCCCTTTTTTTGTTTATTTAAAAAATGGGTCTCTCCATTTATTTTTAAATGGGATGTCCCATCTTGTAGGGTGTCCAACTCATAGAGAGTGTGCCCGTCTAGGTCGACTTCTCCTCTTTGGGAAAAATCTTACCTGTTATTGGCTATCACTCTAGCACTTTAGGTGGACGTGTCTAGGGCCAGCAGGTGGCCAAGGGGAGCTCACGGGACATGACAGTCACCTTTGGGAAGGCTTGACTGGATGGCATACCTCTGCATCTTGTTAAGGACCATGGCCAAACCTATAGGGCTATAGCTCAGCGTGACAGTAGACCACCTAGCTGTATCTGGCCAGTTCTATAGGGCTAAAGGTGCACACAAAGACAATGACAATTAGGGATTTCACCAAAAAGAGAAAGTCTACCCATTTAGCAAGGATTTCACCAAAAAGAGAAAGTCTACCCATTTAGCAAGGATTTCACCAAAAAGAGAAAGTCCATCTATTTAGTTTAGTTTAAAGGAAGCCTTTTGGCCTAAAGTCCAGATGACTGTCACAGGAATGGGACTCTTCTCTTAGAGTCCAAAGGAAGCCGTCCAGCATAAAGTCTAAATAATTGTCCTAAGATATAGCGCTCTTCTCTCAGAGTCCAAAGGAAGTCATCTAGCATAAAGTCCAGATAATTGTCACAGGAATGGCACAGTCCTTCTTCTCTCATCGCAGAGGGTTGAGATGTTGACAAAGAAGAAGTCCAGGATAGTGTCTTTGATGAATTTTGAAATGGATGTGATGAGAAGGTTAATCACAGCACGACAGGAGCTTTGTCACGGTTTTTTCATTTCTGTGGAAAAAGAAAGGATCACTCCTCAAGAGCTTGTGCTCCTGGGTAGTCATTTTGGTCGGATTGGCAATATTTGAGATCTCTGGCAGGCACCCATATAGGGTTTTGCTCCCCCATTGGGAAGACACATCCAAAACCTCTGCCAGCACTTATTAATGGATCAGGACCTCTCCAGACTCCAGTTAATGGGTCTTTCCATCGGACCTCAACTTTTATATAAGGCGTTTGGTTAGACCAGTGTCTCTGAAATGCAGATAGAGGCTGCTGTTTGGAAAAATTTAAAATATTTAAAGCAAGCATAGCTGTTTTCAACTGGTCATGAGGGTTGCTTCCCCCATTTTGTTTTATTAATTGGTCCTTTAAGGTTTTATTATGTCTTTCTATTATGGCTTGTCCTTTTGGGTTATATGGAATCCCTGTGGTATGCTTAATATGCCAAGTTTGGAAGAATTTTTGTAATGATTTGCTTACAAAACAGGGTCCATTATCAGTTTTAACTTGTTTTGGCAATCCAAGAATAGCAAAGCATTGTAAAAAGTGACTTTCAGCATGTTTAGCCCTTTCTCCAGAATGTGCCGTGGCCCAACAAGCATGTGAATAAGTATCTATGGACATAAATATATATTTTAATTTTCCAAATGGCACATAATGGGTTACATCAGTTTGCCAGATAGTGTTGGGCCTTAGGCCTCTGGGATTTACCCCAGGGGACTGGAGAGGTGGGACCTGTAAGAAGGGCAAACAAGATTTACATGTCCTTATAATCTTTTTTAAATCTTTTATAGGAACTAAAGGAAATTTATTATGTAGACCTCTCCAATTTAAATGAGTAAGGTTGTGAAGACCTTGAGCTAACTGAAGGTCTTGTTGATATGGAACTGTAACTGTTAATACACCTGTGGTGGCCAACCGGTCAGCGGCCTGATTTCCCTCAGATAGGGGCCCAGATACGCCTTGATGTCCCCTAAGATGTTGGAGGAACATAGGTTCATTACGCCCTTTTAACAGGGATCGAACCTGGATCATCAGAGGGGTGATAGGATTATTATCTATCTTTATACATGAGGCATTTAAAGTAGGTAATAGGTTAATTACATATAAACTATCTGAGAAAAGATTCATAGGCTCTTGGACATGGGTCAAGGCTAATGCAACAGCATATAATTCTTTAAATTGAGCAGAACCAGTAACTGCTTCAAAGTATTGTGTCCTTTGGCCTGAGGATGGGTGAAATATTACAACTGCTGACCCTTCTTTTCCTCCATCTGTGAAGACATTTACTGCCTTGGGGAGTGGCTTGCTAGAAAACAAGATGGGGGGAGTCCACTCCAGTTTGGGGAAAGAAGAAGTCCATTTGCTTGACCCGTAATGACAGTCAACTTTTCCTAGAAATCCTTCTAATGCATAGGAGACTCTAGGGTTGTTTCTCTGTATCCATTCAAAATCTGACAAACGGTAAGGAATTGTTAAAATATCTGGGTCTTTTCCATAATGCCTCAATGATGTATCTCTTCCTTTTATTACAAGATCTGCTAATTGATCTAATTGGGAATAAACTCGAGGTGCTCCTCCCACAGAGGAATGTATCCATTCTAAGGGATTTCCCATCTGGGTGAGCACAGCTGTCAGGAGTTTAGCACCTGAGAAAATCCATAAATATAGAGGTTGCTTTGGTTGGTATCGAGCCAATTGGGCTGAATTGAGGGCATCTTGGACTTTTTGTAATATTGACAGATGACTCTCTTCTAGTAAAATCACATCAGAGGGGGATTTTCCCCGTAGCAACTCAAAGAGAGGTAATAAATCCTCAGTAGAGGTATGAAGCCAAGGTCTTAACCAGTTTAGCTCTCCTAGTAGCTTTTGTAACTCTGTCAAGGAATAAGATTTTTGAATGAGAAGTTGGGGTTTGAGAGGACAAACAGAGTCTAGGCTAATTTTTGTCCCCAATATTTTAAAGGGAGGAATAGTTTGTATTTTATCATTGGATATGTGTAATCCTCCTTTTTCTAAGAGCTCTCGGAGGGTTAAGTAAGCAGAGTTTAGTTGTTGGACATCAGTAGTACCCAGGATGATGTCATCCATATAGACATATAAGGTAAGCTGTGATTTTTTCATTAATGGTGACAGAAGACATGAAACATAATATTGACAAAAGGCTGGGCTATTAGCCATACCTTGAGGGAGCACTATCCA
Source organism: Tamias sibiricus (assembly GCA_025594165.1). NCBI lineage: Eukaryota > Metazoa > Chordata > Mammalia > Rodentia > Sciuridae > Tamias > Tamias sibiricus. The sequence continues at coordinate 10,254 of JAKELJ010000067.1, forward strand.
TTTATATCTTTCATCTGGCTTATGACAATTGGTCGATGGGACAGAGAATGTAAATTTTTTATAATCATCTGGATGAAGAGGTATTGAAAAATAACAATCTTTAATATCAATAATAATTAAGGTTAAATCTTTTGAGATCTGGCCAGGGGAGCCTTCTGGAGGCCGACCAAGACCATCGGGGTAGTCTTTTTTAAAATAGCCTTGTCGTCCGTATTTAAAATAGGTTTCTTTTCTATTTAAAACTGTTGTTAATATCTTAGTACGAGCATTAATGGGAGTGTTTAATATCTGAGACTGGTGAGTTGTTGAACCCACATCTTTGGTGGTAATAATCCATCTTTTTATAAATTTATCTTTTAACTTAGCATAGGCCAGCTTGTGATTTGTGGTCATTTCTTCCCAAACTAACATTTTTGTAAATTGGTCATTAGGTGGAAGTTTTCTTTGAAGGCCTTTTTCTACTTTCTCAATAAATGTGGCCAGATTTTTATTAGCTTTTTGAGTGATTTTAGCTATAGGAAGTTTTGTTAAATTAACTGGAAATGCCATTACAGGTGAAAGCCCACTAGAGGGCGCTGGCGCCTCTTGGTATGGTAATGGCGCCAAAGGCTTACTAAGAGCTAATTCAGAAAATGGCGGATCACTTTCAGAAAGTTTCGAGCCACGTGGTTGGAGGTCTTTGTTCTCGGGGACCTTGTTAGAACTCTCTAAAGGAGGGGCTGTAGTTTCTAATTCCCTGGAGTGAGATTTCTTTAAATTTGCGGACCGGGAAAAGTTAGGTGTTTGTTTTTCTTGTAAAAGCGAGTATGCTTTTAGGGCGGATAAAGCTGGATAAACTCCCGGAGGCGGGGATTCCCCGTACTCAATTTCTCGGTCCCTTAAAATTTGTGTTATTTCGTCCCAAATCTCCCAAGAATTAAAATCAGACTTTTGGAGCCAGGGAGCCGCCCGTTTTAATGAACTCCAGATTATTTCCAATTGACCGTCTGATATTTGGAGACCTTGCTTTCTCAATAAACTGCGCCACGCCTCAAGGGCTGGGTCTCGTGATTTCCTGAATGCTAAGATTTGTCCCATAATAAAAGGGGATTTCTGCAGCGAAAGAGACGCTGTGTCTCTAACCTTATTAAGCTCACCGATAATTTTTTCCTTGTTCCCGCCCCACGTTTGGGCGCCAACCTGCCGGGGTCCGAGTTATGAATAGAGCCAGGTTCTGAGTTGCTTCCCTTTATGGGCCCTAAAGGGAATTCCTCCTGCCTGCAAGACGAATTGCAACTCACCCGGCGGGGCGAGCTTAAGACAGAAATCGCTAGATGCCTTACCTCTGCCTGTTTGAACAGATAACACGCCACATCTAGGGAGTCTTGTATATAGCACGGGATGTCCAAAGAACTCGCTTTATTGAACAAGCATTGACATTAAATAGGCCTAGAACTAACCAATCAGCAAGCAAGGCGGTTCAGCCTCTCACGCTACGTCATAGCCACACCCCTTGGTTTAGCCCCGGTCCTTAAAGGTGTGGTAAGCAGTCAAATCTTTATCCCTTGGCAGACATAGTCCCAACAACCTAGAACGTTGAAAATGCAGAAAAGCACTTCATATCACAAGAGCACACTGTGCTTCTGTCCTGGTTCAAGTATCTCAAAGCTGAATCACTAGGTAGCAAAAGAGTTTCAAACTCACAGAAAAGGGTTTTAGCCAACTGGAAATAATTCCATGTTTCTTAGCTTGTGGGTATTAGGTTTCTTTGTGTATTTCAATCAAACTCTGACAAAATGATTCTCTCTTGTGCCCCTCATGGCTCCCCAAATTTGGTCAATCCACCATCACGTGTTTTGTGTTTAGAGCCTATTGGATGTTTACCCTGATTAGGCGAATTTCACTTAAAACGCCTGTAGTTTAATTCCTCAATGGTTAATGCTAGAACTTTGAAAATGCAGAAAAGCACTTCAGATCACAAGAGCACACTGTGCTTCTGTCCTGGTTCAAGTATCTCAAAGCTGAATCACTAGGTAGCAAAAGAGTTTCAAACTCACAGAAAAGCGTTTTAGAGAACTGGAAATAATTCCATGTTTCTTAGCTTCTGGGCACTAGCTTTCTTTGTGTATTTCAATGAAACTCTGAGAAAATGATTCTCTCATGTGCCCCTCCAGGCTCCCCAAGTTTGGTCATCCCACCATCAAGGGTGTTTTGTTTACAGTCTATTGGATGTTTACCCAGATTAGGCGAAAATGCCTGAAAACGCCTGTGAGTTTAATTCTTAAATGGTTAGTGCTAGAACTTTAAAAACGCAGAACAACACTTTAGTTCACAAGAGCACACAGTGCTTCTCTCCTTGTTCAAGTATCTCAAAGCTGAATCACTAGGTAGCAAAAGAGTTTAAAACTCACAGAAAAGCGTTTTAGCCAACTGGAAATACTTCCATGTTTCTTAGCTTGTGGGTACTAGGTTTCTTTGTGTACTTCAATGAAACTCTGACAAAATGATTCTCTCTTGTGCCCCTCATGGCTCCCCAAACTTGGTCAATCCACCATCACGGTTTTTTTGTTTAGAGCCTATTGAATGTTTACCCTGATTAGGCGAATTTCACTGAAAACGCCTGCATTTTAATTCCTCAATGTTTAAAGCTAGAACGTTGAAAATGCACAAAAGCACTTCAGATCACAAGAGCACACTGTGCTTCTGTCCTGGTTCAAGTATCTCAAAGCTGAATCACTAGGTAGCAAAAGAGTTTCAAACTCACAGAAAAGGGTTTTAGCCAACTGGAAATCATTCCATGTTTCTTAGCTTGTGGGTACTAGGTTTCTTTGTGTATTTCAATGAAACTCTGAAAAAATGATTCTCTCTTGTGCCCCTCATGGCTCCCCAAGTTTGGTCATCCCACCATCAAGGGTGTTTTGTTTACAGTCTATTGGATGTTTACCCTGATTAGGCGAAAATGCCTGAAAAGGCCTGTGAGTTTAATTCTTAAATGGTTAATGCTAGAACTTTAAAAATGCAAAACAACACTTTAGTTCACAAGAGCACACTGTGCTCCTGTCCTGGTTCAAGTATCTCAAAGCTGAATCACTAGAAAGCAAAAGAGATTCAAAATCACAGAAAAGCGATTTAGCCAACTGGAAATAATTCCATGTTTCTTAGCTTCTGGGTACTAGATTTCTTTGTGTATTTCAATGAAACTCTGACAAAATGATTCTCTCTTGTGCCCCTCATGGCTCCCCAAATTTGGTCATCCCACCATCACGGGTTTTTTGTTTAGAGCCTATTGGATATTTACCCTGATTAGGCAAATTTCACTGAAAACGCCTGTAGTTTAATTCCTCAATGGTTAAAGCTAGAACTTTGAAAATGCAGAATAGCACTTCAGATCACAAGAGCACACTGTGCTTCTGTCCTGGTTCAAGTATCTCAAAGCTGAATCACTAGGTAGCAAAAGAGTTTCAAACTCACAGAAAAGGGTTTTAGCCAACTGGAAATAATTCCATGTTTCTTAGCTTGTGGGTATTAGGTTTCTTTGTGTATTTCAATCAAACTCTGACAAAATGATTCTCTCTTGTGCCCCTCAAGGCTCCCCAAGTTTGGTCATCCCACCATCAAGGGTGGTTTGTTTACAGTCTATTGGATGTTTACCCTGATTAGGCGAAAATGCCTGAAAAGGCCTGTGAGTTTAATTCTTAAATGGTTAATGCTAGAACTTTAAAAACGCAGAACAACACTGTAGTTTACAAGAGCACACTGCGATTCTCTCCTTGTTCAAGTATCTCAAAGCTGAATCACTAGGTAGCAAAAGAGTTTCAAACTCACAGAAAAGCGTTTTAGCCAACTGGAAATACTTCCATGTTTCTTAGCTTGTGGGTACTAGGTTTCTTTGTGTACTTCAATGAAACTCTGACAAAATGATTCTCTCTTGTGCCCCTCATGGCTCCCCAAATTTGGTCAATCCACCATCACGGGTTTTTTCTTTAGAGCCTATTGAATGTTTACCCTGATTAGGCGAATTTCACTGAAAACGCCTGCATTTTAATTCCTCAATGTTTAAACCTAGAAGGTTGAAAATGCAGAAAAGCACTTCATATCACAAGAGCACACTGTGCTTCTGTCCTGGTTCAAGTATCTCAGAGCTGAATCACTAGGTAGCAAAAGAGTTTCAAACTCACAGAAAAGGGTTTTAGCCAACTGGAAATAATTCCATGTTTCTTAGCTTGTGGGTATTAGTTTTCTTTGTGTATTTCAATCAAACTCTGACAAAATGATTCTCTCTTGTGCCCCTCATGGCTCCCCAAATTTGGTCAATCCACCATCACGTGTTTTGTGTTTTAGAGCCTATTGGATGTTTACCCTGATTAGGCGAATTTCACTTAAAACGCCTGTAGTTTAATTCCTCAATGGTTAATGCTAGAACTTTGAAAATGAAAAATGCAGAAAAGCACTTCAGATCACAAAAGCACACTGTGCTTCTGTCCTGGTTCAAGTATCTCAAAGCTGAATCACTAGGTAGCAAAAGAGTTTCAAACTCACAGAAAAGCGTTTTAGCCAACTGGAAATAATTCCATGTTTCTTAGCTTCTTGGCACTAGGTTTCTTGTGTATTTCAATGAAACTCTGTAAAAAAAGATTCTCTCATGTGCTCCCTCATGGCTCCCCACGTTTGGTCATCCCACCATGACGTGTTTTTTGTTTAGAGCTTATTGGATGTTTACCCTGATTAGGCGAATTTCACTGAAAACGCCTGTTAGTTTAATTCCTCAATGGTTAATGCTAGAACTTTGAAAATGCAGAAAAGCACTTCAGATCATAAGAGCACACTGTGCTTCTTTCCTGGTTCAAGTATCTCAAAGCTGAATCACTAGGTATCAAAAGAGTTTCAAACTCACAGAAAAGCGTTTTAGCGAACTGAAAATAATTCCATGTTTCTTAGCTTCTGGGCACTAGGTTTCTTTGTGTATTTCAATGAAACTCTGAAAAAATGATTCTCTCATGTGCCCCTCAAAGCTCCCCAAGTTTGGCCATCCCACCATCAAGGGTGCTTTTTTTTTTTTTACAGTCTATTGGATGTTTACTCGGATTAGGCGAAAACCCTGAAAACACCTGTGAGTTTAATTCTTAAATGGTTAATGCTAGAACTTTAAAAACGCAGAACAACACTTTAGTTCACAAGAGCACACTGTGCTTCTGTTATGGTTCAAGTATCTCAAAGCTGAATCACTAGGTAGCAAAAGAGTTTAAAACTCACAGAAAAGCGATTTAGCCAACTGGAAATAATTCCATATTTCTTAGCTTCTAGGTACTAGGTTTCTTAGTGTATTTCAATGAAACTCTGACAAAATGATTCTCTCTTGTTCCCCTCATGGCTGCCCAAATTTGGTCATCCCAACATCACGGGTTTTTTGTTTAGAGCCTATTGGATGTTTACCCTGATTAGGCGAATTTTACTGAAAACGCCTGCTAGTTTAATTCCTCAATGGTTAATGCTAGAACTTTGAAAATGCAGAAAATTTCTTCAGATCACAAGAGCACACTGTGCTTCTTTCCTGGTTCAAGTATCTCAAAGCTGAATCACTAGGTAGTGAAAGAGTTTCAAACTCACAGAAAAGCGTTTTAGCAAACTGGAAATAATTCCATGTTTCTTATCTTCTGGGCACTAGGTTTCTTCGTGTATTTCAATGAAAATCTGAAAAAATGATTCTCTCATGTGCCCCTCAAGGCTCCCCATGTTTAGTCATCTCACCATCAAGGGTGTTTTTTTTACAGCCTATTGGATGTTTACCCTGATTAGGCGAAAATGCCTGAAAACGCCTGTGAATTTAATTCTTAAATGGTTAATGCTAGAACTTTAAAAAAACGCAGAACAACACTTTAGTTCACAAGAGCACACTGTGCTTCTCTCCTGGTTCAAGTATCTCAAAGCTGAATCACTAGGTAGCAAAACATTTCAAACTCACAGAAAAGCGTTTTAGCCAAGAGGAAATAATTCCATGTTTCTTAACTTGTGGGTACTAGGTCTCTTTGTGTATTTCAATGAAACTCTGACAAAATGATTCTCCATTGGGCCCCTCATGGCTCCCCAAATTTGGTCATCCAACCATCACGAGTTTTTTGTTTAGAGCCTATTGGATATTTACCCTGATTAGGCGAAATTCAGTGAAAACGCCTGTAGTTTAATTCCTCAATGGTTAAAGCTAGAACTTTGAAAATGCAGAAAAGCACTTCATATCACAAGAGCACACTGTGCTTCTGTCCTGGTTCAAGTATCTCAAAGCTGAATCACTAGGTAACAAAAGAGTTTCAAACTCACAGAAAAGCGATTTAGCCAACTGGAAATAATTCCATGTTTCTTAGCTTCTGGGTACTAGGTTTCTTTGTTTATTTCAATGAAACTCTGACAAAATGATACTCTCTTGTGTCCCTCATGGCTCCCCAAATTTGGTCATCTCACCATCACGGGTTTTTTGTTTAGAGCCTATTGGATGTTTACCCTGATTAGGCAAATTTCACTGAAAATGCCTGTTAGTTTAATTCCTCAATGGTTAATGCTAGAACTTTGAAAATGCAGAAAAGCACTTCAGATCACAAAAGCACACTGTGCTTCTGTCCTGGTTCAAGTATCTCAAAGCTGAATCACTAGGTAGCAAAAGAGTTTCAAACTCACAGAAAAGCGTTTTAGAGAACTGGAAATAATTCCATGTTTCTTAGCTTCTGGGCACTAGCTTTCTTTGTGTATTTCAATGAAACTCTGAAAAAATGATTCTCTCATGTGCCCCTCCAGGCTCCCCAAGTTTGGTCATCCCACCATCAAGGGTGTTTTGTTTACAGTCTATTGGATGTTTACCCAGATTAGGCAAAAATGCCTGAAAACGCCTGTGAGTTTAATTCTTAAATGGTTAGTGCTAGAACTTTAAAAACGCAGAACAACACTTTAGTTCACAAGAGCACACAGTGCTTCTCTCCTTGTTCAAGTATCTCAAAGCTGAATCACTAGGTAGCAAAAGAGTTTGAAACTCACAGAAAAGCGTTTTAGCCAACTGGAAATACTTCCATGTTTCTTAGCTTGTGGGTACTAGGTTTCTTTGTGTACTTCAATGAAACTCTGACAAAATGATTCTCTCTTGTGCCCCTCATAGCTCCCCAAACTTGGTCAATCCACCATCACAGGTTTTTTGTTTAGAGCCTATTGAATGTTTACCCTGATTAGGCGAATTTCACTGAAAACGCCTGCATTTTAATTCCTCAATGTTTAAAGCTAGAACGTTGAAAATGCACAAAAGCACTTCATATCACAAGAGCACACTGTGCTTCTGTTCTGGTTCAAGTATCTCAAAGCTGAATCACTAGGTAGCAAAAGAGTTTCAAACTCACAGAAAAGGGTTTTAGCCAACTGGAAATCATTCCATGTTTCTTAGCTTGTGGGTACTAGGTTTCTTTGTGTATTTCAATGAAACTCTGAAAAAATGATTCTCTCTTGTGCCACTCATGGCTCCCCAAGTTTGGTCATCCCACCATCAAGGGTGTTTTGTTTACAGTCTATTGGATGTTTACCCTGATTAGGCGAAAATGCCTGAAAAGGCCTGTGAGTTTAATTCTTAAATGGTTAATGCTAGAACTTTAAAAATGCAAAACAACACTTTAGTTCACAAGAGCACACTGTGCTCCTGTCCTGGTTCAAGTATCTCAAAGCTGAATCACTAGGAAGCAAAGAGATTCAAAATCACAGAAAAGCGATTTAGCCAACTGGAAATAATTCCATGTTTCTTAGCTTGTGGGTATTAGGTTTCTTTGTGTATTTCAATCAAACTCTGACAAAATGATTCTCTCTTGTCCCCCTCAAGGCTCCCCAAGTTTGGTCATCCCACCATCAAGGGTGGTTTTGTTTTTACAGTCTATTTGATGTTTACCTTGATTAGGCGAAAATGCCTGAAAACGCCTGTGAGTTTAATTCTTAAATGGTTAATGCTAGAACTTTAAAAACGCAGAAAAACACTTTAGTTTACAAGAGCACACTGCGATTCTCTCCTGGTTCAAGTATCTCAAAGCTGAATCACTAGGTAGCAAAAGAGTTTCAAACTCACAGAAAAGCGTTTTAGCCAACTGGAAATACTTCCATGTTTCTTAGCTTGTGGGTACTAGGTTTCTTTGTGTACTTCAATGAAACTCTGACAAAATGATTCTCTCTTGTGCCCCTCATGGCTCCCCAAATTTGGTCAATCCAAAATCACGGGTTTTTTGTTTAGAGCCTAATGGATGTTTACCCTGATTAGGCGAATTTCACTGAAAACGCCTGCATTTTAATTCCTCCATGTTTAAACATAGAACTTTGAAAATGCAGAAAAGCACTTCATATCACAAGAGCACACTGTGCTTCTGTCCTGGTTCAAGTATCTCAAAGCTGAATCACTAGGTAGCAAAAGAGTTTCAAACTCACAGAAAAGGGTTTTAGCCAACTGGAAATAATTCCATGTTTCTTAGCTTGTGGGTATTAGGTTTCTTTGTGTATTTCAATCAAACTCTGACAAAATGATTCTCTCTTGTGCCCCTCATGGCTCCCCAAATTTGGTCAATCCACCATCACGTGTTTTTTGTTTAGAGCCTATTGGATGTTTACCCTGATTAGGCGAATTTCACTTAAAACGCCTGTAGTTTAATTCCTCAATGGTTAATGCTAGAACTTTGAAAATGCAGAAAAGCACTTCAGATCACAAAAGCACACTGTGCTTCTGTCCTGGTTCAAGTATCTCAAAGCTGAATCACTACGTAGCAAAAGAGTTTCAAACTCACAGAAAAGCGTTTTAGAGAACTGGAAATAATTCCATGTTTCTTAGCTTCTGGGCACTAGCTTTCTTTGTGTATTTCAATGAAACTCTGAAAAAATGATTCTCTCATGTGCCCCTCCAGGCTCCCCAAGTTTGGTCATCCCACCATCAAGGGTTTTTTGTTTACAGTCTATTGGATGTTTACCCAGATTAGGCGAAAATGCCTGAAAACACCTGTGAGTTTAATTCTTAAATGGTTAGTGCTAGAACTTTAAAAACGCAGAACAACACTTTAGTTCACAAGAGCACACAGTGCTTCTCTCCTTGTTCAAGTATCTCAAAGCTGAATCACTAGGTAGCAAAAGAGTTTCAAACTCACAGAAAAGCGTTTTAGCCAACTGGAAATACTTCCATGTTTCTTAGCTTGTGGGTACTAGGTTTCTTTGTGTACTTCAATGAAACTCTGAAATAATGATTCTCTCTTGTGCCCCTCATGGCTCCCCAAGTTTGGTCATCCCACCATCAAGGGTGTTTTGTTTACAGTCTATTGGATGTTTACCCTGATTAGGCGAAAATGCCTGAAAAGGCCTGTGAGTTTAATTCTTAAATGGTTAATGCTAGATCTTTAAAAATGCAAAACAACACTTTAGTTCACAAGAGCACACTGTGCTCCTGTCCTGGTTCAAGTATCTCAAAGCTGAATCACTAGGTAGCAAAAGAGTTTCAAACTCACAGAAAAGGGTTTTAGCCAACTGAAATAATTCCATGTTTCTTAGCTTGTGGGTATTAGGTTTCTTTGTGTATTTCAATCAAACTCTGACAAAATGATTCTCTCTTGTGCCCCTCAAGGCTCCCCAAGTTTGGTCATCCCACCATCAAGGGTGGTTTGTTTACAGTCTATTTGATGTTTACCCTGATTAGGCGAAAATGCCTGAAAACGCCTGTGAGTTTAATTCTTAATGGTTAATGCTTGAACTTTAAAAAAGCAGAACAACACTTTAGTTCACAAGCGCACACTGTGATTCTCTCTTGGTTCAAGTATCTCAAAGCTGAATCACTAGGTAGCAAAAGAGTTTCAAACTCACAGAAAAGCGTTTTAGCCAACTGGAAATAATTCCATGTTTCTTAGCTTGTGGGTACTAGGTTTCTTTGGTATTTCAATGAAACTCTGACAAAAATGATTCTCTCTTGTGCCCCTCATGGCTCCCCAAATTTGGTCAATCCAAATCACGTGTTTTTTTTTAGAGCCTAATGGATGTTTACCCTGATTAGGCGAATTTCACTGAAAACGCCTGCATTTTAATTCCTCAATGTTTAAACCTAGAAGGTTGAAAGTGCAGAAAAGCACTTCATATCACAAGAGCACACTGTGCTTCTGTCCTGGTTCAAGTATCTCAAAGCTGAATCACTAGGTAGCAAAAGAGTTTCAAACTCACAGAAAAGGGTTTTAGCCATCTGGAAATAATTCCATGTTTCTTAGCTTGTGGGTATTAGGTTTCTTTGTGTATTTCAATCAAACTCTGACAAAATGATTCTTTCTTGTGCCCCTCATGGCTCCCCAAATTTGGTCAATCCACCATCACGTGTTTTGTGTTTAGAGCCTATTGGATGTTTACCCTGATTAGGCGAATTTCACTTAAAATGCCTGTAGTTTAATTCCTCAATGGTTAATGCTAGAACTTTGAAAATGCAGAAAAGCACTTCAGATCACAAAAGCACACTGTGCTTCTGTCCTGGTTCAAGTATCTCAAAGCTGAATCACTAGGTAGCAAAAGAGTTTCAAACTCACAGAAAAGCGTTTTAGAGAACTGGAAATAATTCCATGTTTCTTAGCTTCTGGGCACTAGGTTTCTTTGTGTATTTCAATGAAACTCTGAAAAAATGATTCTCTCATGTGCCCCTCCAGGCTGCCCAAGTTTGGTCATCCCACCATCAAGGGTGTTTTGTTTACAGTCTATTGGATGTTTACCCAGATTAGGCGAAAATGCCTGAAAACACCTGTGAGTTTAATTCTTAAATGGTTAGTGCTAGAACTTTAAAAACGCAGAACAACACTTTAGTTCACAAGAGCACACAGTGCTTCTCTCCTTGTTCAAGTATCTCAAAGCTGAATCACTAGGTAGCAAAAGAGTTTCAAACTCACAGAAAAGCGTTTTAGCCAACTGGAAATATTTCCATGTTTCTTAGCTTGTGGGTACTAGGTTTCTTTGTGTACTTAAATGAAACTCTGAAAAAATGATTCTCTCTTGTGCCCCTCATGGCTCCCCAAGTTTGGTCATCCCACCATCAAGCGTGTTTTGTTTACAGTCTATTGGATGTTTACCTTGATTAGGCGAAAATGCCTGAAAACGCCTGTGAGTTTAATTCTTAAATGGTTAATGCTAGAACTTTAAAAATGCAAAACAACTCTTTAGTTCACAAGAGCACACTGTGCTCCTGTCCAAGTTCAAGTATCTCAAAGTTGAATCACTAGGTAGCAAAAGAGATTTCAAAATCACAGAAAAGCGATTTAGCCAACTGGAAATAATTCCATGTTTCTTAGCTTGTGGGTATTAGGTTTCTTTGTGTATTTCAATGAAACTCTGACAAAATGATTTCTTTGTGTATATTCCCCAATTTGATCCACCACACATGTTTTTTTGTTTAGAGCTATTGGATGTTTACCCTGATTAGGCGAATTTCACTGAAAACGCCTGTAGTTTAATTCCTCAATGGTTAATGCTAGAACTTTGAAAATGCAGAAAAGCACTTCAGATCACAAAAGCACACTGTGCTTCTGTCCTGGTTCAAGTATCTCAAAGCTGAATCACTAGGTAGCAAAAGAGTTTCCTCACAGAAAAGCGTTTTAGCGAACTGGAAAAAATTCCATGTTTCTTAGCTTCTGGGCACTAGGTTTCTTTGTGTATTTCAATGAAACTCTGAAAAAGTGATTCTCTCATGTGCCCCTCAAGGCTCCCCACGTTTGGTCATCCCACCATCAAGGGTGTTTTGTTTACAGTCTATTGGATGTTTACCCTGATTAGGCGAAAATGCCTGAAAACGCATGTGAGTTTAATTCTTAAATGGTTAATGCTAGAACTTTAAAAACGCAGAACAACACTTTAGTTCACAAGAGCACACTGTGCTTCTCTCCTGGTTCAAGTATCTCAAAGCTGAATCACTAGGTAGCAAAAGAGTTTCAAACTCACAGAAAAGCGTTTTAGCCATCTGGAAATAATTCCATGTTTCTTAGCTTGTGGGTACTAGGTTTCTTTGTGTATTTCAATGAAACTCTGACAAAATGATTCTCTCTTGTGCCCCTCATGGCTCCCCAAATTTGGTCAATCCAAAATCACGTGTTTTTTGTTTAGAGCCTAATGGATGTTTACCCTGATTAGGCGAATTTCACTGAAAACGCCTGTAGTTTAATTCCTCAATGGTTAAAGCTAGAACTTTGAAAATGCAGAAAGCACTTCAGATCACAAGAGCACACTGTGCTTCTGTCCTGGTTCAAGTATCTCAAAGCTGAATCACTAGGTAGCAAAAGAGTTTCAAACTCACAGAAAAGGGTTTTAGCCAACCTGAAATAATTCCATGTTTCTTAGCTTGTGGGTACTAGGTTTCTTTGTGTATTTCAATCAAACTCTGACAAAATGATTCTCTCTTGTGCCCCTCAAGGCTCCCCAAGTTTGGTCATCCCACCATCAAGGGTGTTTTGTTTACAGTCTATTTGATGTTTACCCTGATTAGGCGAAAATGCCTGAAAACGCCTGTGAGTTTAATTCTTAAATGGTTAATGCTAGAACTTTAAAAACGCAGAACAACACTTTAGTTCACAAGCGCACACTGTGATTCTCTCTTGGTTCAAGTATCTCAAAGCTGAATCACTAGGTAGCAAAAGAGTTTCAAACTCACAGAAAAGCGTTTTAGCCAACTGGAAATAATTCCATGTTTCTTAGCTTGTGGGTACGAGGTTTCTTTGGTATTTCAATGAAACTCTGACAAAATGATTCTCTCTTGTGCCCCTCATGGCTCCCCAAATTTGGTCAATCCAAAATCACGTGTTTTTTGTTTAGAGCCTAATGGATGTTTACCCTGATTAGGCGAATTTCACTGAAAACGCCTGCATTTTAATTCCTCAATGTTTAAACCTAGAAGGTTGAAAATGCAGAAAAGCACTTCATATCACAAGAGCACACTGTGCTTCTGTCCTGGTTCAAGTATCTCAAAGCTGAATCACTAGGTAGCAAAAGAGTTTCAAACTCACAGAAAAGCGTTTTAGAGAACTGGAAATAATTCCATGTTTCTTAGCTTCTGGGCACTAGCTTTCTTTGTGTATTTCAATGAAACTCTGAAAAAATGATTCTCTCATGTGCCCCTCCAGGCTCCCCAAGTTTGGTCATCCCACCATCAAGGGTGTTTTGTTTACAGTCTATTGGATGTTTACCCAGATTAGGCGAAAATGCCTGAAAACGCCTGTGAGTTTAATTCTTAAATGGTTAGTGCTAGAACTTTTTAAAAACGCAGAACAACACTTTAGTTCACAAGAGCACACAGTGCTTCTCTCCTTGTTCAAGTATCTCAAAGCTGAATCACTAGGTAGCAAAAGAGTTTGAAACTCACAGAAAAGCGTTTTAGCCAACTGGAAATACTTCCATGTTTCTTAGCTTGTGGGTACTAGGTTTCTTTGTGTACTTCAATGAAACTCTGACAAAATGATTCTCTCTTGTGCCCCTCATGGCTCCCCAAATTTGGTCAATCCACCATCACGGGTTTTTTGTTTAGAGCCTATTGAATGTTTACCCTGATTAGGCGAATTTCACTGAAAACGCCTGCATTTTAATTCCTCAATGTTTAAAGCTAGAACGTTGAAAATGCAGAAAAGCACTTCATATCACAAGAGCACACTGTGCTTCTGTCCTGGTTCAAGTATCTCAAAGCTGAATCACTAGGTAGCAAAAGAGTTTCAAACTCACAGAAAAGGGTTTTAGCGAACTGGAAAAAATTCCATGTTTCTTAGCTTCTGGGCACTAGGTTTCTTTGTGTATTTCAATGAAACTCTGAAAAAGTGATTCTCTCATGTGCCCCTCAATGCTCCCCACGTTTGGTCATCCCACCATCAAGGGTGTTTTGTTTACAGTCTATTGGATGTTTACCCTGATTAGGCGAAAATGCCTGAAAACGCATGTGAGTTTAATTCTTAAATGGTTAATGCTAGAACTTTAAAAACGCAGAACAACACTTTAGTTCACAAGCGCACACTGTGATTCTCTCCTGGTTCAAGTATCTCAAAGGTGAATCACTAGGTAGCAAAAGAGTTTCAAACTCACAGAAAAGCGTTTTAGCCATCTGGAAATAATTCCATGTTTCTTAGCTTGTGGGTACTAGGTTTCTTTGTGTATTTCAATGAAACTCTGACAAAATGATTCTCTCTTGTGCCCCTCATGGCTCCCCAAATTTGGTCAATCCAAAATCACGTGTTTTTTGTTTAGAGCCTAATGGATGTTTACCCTGATTAGGCGAATTTCACTGAAAACGCCTGTAGTTTAATTGCTCAATGGTTAAAGCTAGAACTTTGAAAATGCAGAATAGCACTTCAGATCACAAGAGCACACTGTGCTTCTGTCCTGGTTCAAGTATCTCAAAGCTGAATCACTAGGTAGCAAAAGAGTTTCAAACTCACAGAAAAGGGTTTTAGCCAACCTGAAATAATTCCATGTTTCTTAGCTTGTGGGTATTAGGTTTCTTTGTGTATTTCAATCAAACTCTGACAAAATGATTCTCTCTTGTGCCCCTCAAGGCTCCCCAAGTTTGGTCATCCCACCATCAAGGGTGTTTTGTTTACAGTCTATTTGATGTTTACCCTGATTAGGCGAAAATGCCTGAAAACGCCTGTGAGTTTAATTCTTAAATGGTTAATGCTAGAAATTTAAAAACGCAGAACAACACTTTAGTTCACAAGCGCACACTGTGATTCTCTCTTGGTTCAAGTATCTCAAAGCTGAATCACTAGGTAGCAAAAGAGTTTCAAACTCACAGAAAAGCGTTTTAGCCAACTGGAAATAATTCCATGTTTCTTAGCTTGTGGGTACGAGGTTTCTTTGGTATTTCAATGAAACTCTGACAAAATGATTCTCTCTTGTGCCCCTCATGGCTCCCCAAATTTGGTCAATCCAAAATCACGTGTTTTTTGTTTAGAGCCTAATGGATGTTTACCCTGATTAGGCGAATTTCACTGAAAACGCCTGCATTTTAATTCCTCAATGTTTAAACCTAGAACGTTGAAAATGCAGAAAAGCACTTCATATCACAAGAGCACACTGTGCTTCTGTCCTGGTTCAAGTATCTCAAAGCTGAATCACTAGGTAGCAAAAGAGTTTCAAACTCACAGAAAAGGGTTTTAGCCAACTGGAAATAATTCCATGTTTCTTAGCTTGTGGGTATTAGGTTTCTTTGTGTATTTCAATCAAACTCTGACAAAATGATTCTCTCTTGTGCCCCTCATGGCTCCCCAAATTTGGTCAATCCACCATCACGTGTTTTGTGTTTAGAGCCTATTGGATGTTTACCCTGATTAGGCGAATTTCACTTAAAACGCCTGTAGTTTAATTCCTCAATGGTTAATGCTAGAACTTTGAAAATGCAGAAAAGCACTTCAGATCACAAAAGCACACTGTGCTTCTGTCCTGGTTCAAATATCTCAAAGCTGAATCACTAGGTAGCAAAAGAGTTTCAAACTCACAGAAAAGCGTTTTAGAGAACTGGAAATAATTCCATGTTTCTTAGCTTCTGGGCACTAGCTTTCTTTGTGTATTTCAATGAAACTCTGAAAAAATGATTCTCTCATGTGCCCCTCCAGGCTCCCCAAGTTTGGTCATCCCACCATCAAGGGTGTTTTGTTTACAGTCTATTGGATGTTTACCCAGATTAGGCGAAAATGCCTGAAAACGCCTGTGAGTTTAATTCTTAAATGGTTAGTGCTAGAACTTTAAAAACGCAGAACAACACTTTAGTTCACAAGAGCACACAGTGCTTCTCTCCTTGTTCAAGTATCTCAAAGCTGAATCACTAGGTAGCAAAAGAGTTTGAAACTCACAGAAAAGCGTTTTAGCCAACTGGAAATACTTCCAAGTTTCTAAGCTTGTGGGTACTAGGTTTCTTTGTGTACTTCAATGAAACTCTGACAAAATGATTCTCTCTTGTGCCCCTCATGGCTCCCCAAACTTGGTCAATCCACCATCACGGGTTTTTTGTTTAGAGCCTATTGAATGTTTACCCTGATTAGGCGAATTTCACTGAAAACGCCTGCATTTTAATTCCTCAATGTTTAAAGCTAGAACGTTGAAAATGCACAAAAGCACTTCATATCACAAGAGCACACTGTGCTTCGGTCCTGGTTCAAGTATCTCAAAGCTGAATCACTAGGTAGCAAAAGAGTTTCAAACTCACAGAAAAGGGTTTTAGCGAACTGGAAAAAATTCCATGTTTCTTAGCTTCTGGGCACTAGGTTTCTTTGTGTATTTCAATGAAACTCTGAAAAAATGATTCTCTCATGTGCCCCTCAAGGCTCCCCACGTTTGGTCATCCCACCATCAAGGGTGTTTTGTTTACAGTCTATTGGATGTTTACCCTGATTAGGCGAAAATGCCTGAAAACGCATGTGAGTTTAATTCTTAAATGGTTAATGCTAGAACTTTAAAAACGCAGAACAACACTTTAGTTCACAAGCGCACACTGTGATTCTCTCCTGGTTCAAGTATCTCAAAGGTGAATCACTAGGTAGCAAAAGAGTTTCAAACTCACAGAAAAGCGTTTTAGCCATCTGGAAATAATTCCATGTTTCTTAGCTTGAGGGTACTAGGTTTCTTTGTGTATTTCAATGAAACTCTGACAAAATGATTCTCTCTTGTGCCCCTCATGGCTCCCCAAATTTGGTCAATCCAAAATCACGTGTTTTTTGTTTAGAGCCTAATGGATGTTTACCCTGATTAGGCGAATTTCACTGAAAACGCCTGTAGTTTAATTCTCAATGGTTAAAGCTAGAACTTTGAAAATGCAGAATAGCACTTCAGATCACAAGAGCACACTGTGCTTCTGTCCTGGTTCAAGTATCTCAAAGCTGAATCACTAGGTAGCAAAAGAGTTTCAAACTCACAGAAAAGGGTTTTAGCCAACCTGAAATAATTCCATGTTTCTTAGCTTGTGGGTATTAGGTTTCTTTGTGTATTTCAATCAAACTCTGACAAAATGATTCTCTCTTGTGCCCCTCAAGGCTCCCCAAGTTTGGTCATCCCACCATCAAGGGTGGTTTGTTTACAGTCTATTTGATGTTTACCCTGATTAGGCGAAAATGCCTGAAAACGCCTGTGAGTTTAATTCTTAAATGGTTAATGCTAGAACTTTAAAAAACGCAGAACAACACTTTAGTTCACAAGCGCACACTGTGATTCTCTCTTGGTTCAAGTATCTCAAAGCTGAATCACTAGGTAGCAAAAGAGTTTCAAACTCACAGAAAAGCGTTTTAGCCAACTGGAAATAATTCCATGTTTCTTAGCTTGTGGGTACGAGGTTTCGTTGGTATTTCAATGAAACTCTGACAAAATGATTCTCTCTTGTGCCCCTCATGGCTCCCCAAATTTGGTCAATCCAAAATCACGTGTTTTTTGTTTAGAGCCTAATGGATGTTTACCCTGATTAGGCGAATTTCACTGAAAACGCCTGCATTTTAATTCCTCAATGTTTAAACCTAGAACGTTGAAAATGCAGAAAAGCACTTCATATCACAAGAGCACACTGTGCTTCTGTCCTGGTTCAAATATCTCAAAGCTGAATCACTAGGTAGCAAAAGAGTTTCAAACTCACAGAAAAGCGTTTTAGAGAACTGGAAATAATTCCATGTTTCTTAGCTTCTGGGCACTAGCTTTCTTTGTGTATTTCAATGAAACTCTGAAAAAATGATTCTCTCATGTGCCCCTCCAGGCTCCCCAAGTTTGGTCATCCCACCATCAAGGGTGTTTTGTTTACAGTCTATTGGATGTTTACCCAGATTAGGCGAAAATGCCTGAAAACGCCTGTGAGTTTAATTCTTAAATGGTTAGTGCTAGAACTTTAAAAACGCAGAACAACACTTTAGTTCACAAGAGCACACAGTGCTTCTCTCCTTGTTCAAGTATCTCAAAGCTGAATCACTAGGTAGCAAAAGAGTTTGAAACTCACAGAAAAGCGTTTTAGCCAACTGGAAATACTTCCAAGTTTCTTAGCTTGTGGGTACTAGGTTTCTTTGTGTACTTCAATGAAACTCTGACAAAATGATTCTCTCTTGTGCCCCTCATGGCTCCCCAAACTTGGTCAATCCACCATCACGGGTTTTTTGTTTAGAGCCTATTGAATGTTTACCCTGATTAGGCGAATTTCACTGAAAACGCCTGCATTTTAATTCCTCAATGTTTAAAGCTAGAACGTTGAAAATGCACAAAAGCACTTCATATCACAAGAGCACACTGTGCTTCTGTCCTGGTTCAAAATATCTCAAAGCTGAATCACTAGGTAGCAAAAGAGTTTCAAACTCACAGAAAAGGGTTTTAGCGAACTGGAAAAAATTCCATGTTTCTTAGCTTCTGGGCACTAGGTTTCTTTGTGTATTTCAATGATACTCTGAAAAAATGATTCTCTCATGTGCCCCTCAAGGCTCCCCACGTTTGGTCATCCCACCATCAAGGGTGTTTTGTTTACAGTCTATTGGATGTTTACCCTGATTAGGCGAAAATGCCTGAAAACGCATGTGAGTTTAATTCTTAATGGTTAATGCTAGAACTTTAAAAAACGCAGAACAACACTTTAGTTCACAAGCGCACACTGTGATTCTCTCCTGGTTCAAGTATCTCAAAGGTGAATCACTAGGTAGCAAAAGAGTTTCAAACTCACAGAAAAGCGTTTTAGCCATCTGGAAATAATTCCATGTTTCTTAGCTTGTGGGTACTAGGTTTCTTTGTGTATTTCAATGAAACTCTGAAAAAATGATTCTCTCTTGTGCCCCTCATGGCTCCCCAAGTTTGGTCATCCCACCATCAAGGGTGTTTTGTTTACAGTCTATTGGATGTTTACCCTGATTAGGCGAAAATGCCTGAAAAGGCCTGTTTGTTTAATTCTTAAATGGTTAATGCTAGAACTTTAAAAATGCAAAACAACACTTTAGTTCACAAGAGCACACTGTGCTCCTGTCCTGGTTCAAGTATCTCAAAGCTGAATCACTAGGTAGCAAAAGAGATTCAAAATCACAGAAAACCGTTTTAGCGAACTGGAAATAATTCCATGTTTCTTAGCTTCTGGGCACTAGGTTTCTTTGTGTATTTCAATGAAACTCTGAAAAAATGATTCTCTCATGTGCCCCTCAAGGCTCCCCACGTTTGGTCATCCCACCATCAAGGGTGTTTTGTTTACAGTCTATTGGATGTTTACCCTGATTAGGCGAAAATGCCTGAAAACGCCGGTGAGTTTAATTCTTAAATGGTTAATGCTAGAACTCTAAAAACGCAGAACAACACTTTAGTTCACAAGCGCAGACTGTGATTCTCTCCTGGTTCAAGTATCTCAAAGCTGAATCACTAGGTAGCAAAAGAGTTTCAAACTCACAGAAAAGCGTTTTAGCCAACTGGAAATAATTCCATGTTTCTTAGCTTGTGGGTATTAGGTTTCTTTGTGTATTTCAATGAAACTCTGACAAAATGATTCTCTCTTGTGCCCCTCATGGCTCCCCAAATTTGGTCAATCCAAAATCACGTGTTTTTTGTTTAGATCCTAATGGATGTTTACCCTGATTAGGCGAATTTCACTGAAAACGCCTGTAGTTCAATTACTCAATGGTTAATGCTAGAACTTTGAAAATTCAGAAAAGCACTTCAGATCACAGAAGCACACTGTGCTTCTTTCCTGGTTCAAGTATCTCAAAGCTGAATCACTAGGTAGCAAAAGAGTTTCAAACTCACAGAAAAGCGTGTTAGCCAACTGGAAATAATTCATGTTTCTTAGCTTGTGGGTACTAGGTTTCTTTGTGTATTTCAATGAAACTCTGACAAAATGGTTCTCTCTTGTGCCCCTCATGGCTCCCCAAATTTGGTCAATCCAAAATCACGTGTTTTTTGTTTAGAGCCTAATGGATGTTTACCCTGATTAGGCGAATTTCACTGAAAACGCCTGTAGTTCAATTACTCAATGGTTAATGCTAGAACTTTGAAAATTCAGAAAAGCACTTCAGATCACAGAAGCACACTGTGCTTCTTTCCTGGTTCAAGTATCTCAAAGCTGAATCACTAGGTAGCAAAAGAGTTTCAAACTCACAGAAAAGCGTGTTAGCCAACTGGAAATAATTCCATGTTTCTTAGCTTGTGGGTACTAGGTTTCTTTGTGTATTTCAATGAAACTCTGAAAAAATGATTCTCTCTTGTGCCCCTCATGGCTCCCCATGTTTGGTCATCCCACCATCAAGGGTGGTTTGTTTACAGTCTATTGGATGTTTACCCTGATTAGGCGAAAATGCCTGAAAAGGCCTGTGAGTTTAATTCTTAAATGGTTAATGCTAGAACTTTAAAAATGCAAAACAACACTTTAGTTCACAAGAGCAAACTGTGCTTCTGTCCTGGTTCAAGTATCTCAAAGCTGAATCACTAGGAAGCAAAAGAGATTCAAAATCACAGAAAAGCGTTTTAGCGAACTGGAAATAATTCCATGTTACTTAGCTTCTGGGTACTAGATTTCTTTGTGTATTTCAATGAAACTATGACAAAATGATTCTCTCTTGTGCCGCTCATGGCTCCCCAAATTTGGTCATCCCACCATCACGGGTTTTTTGTTTAGAGCCTATTGGATATTTACCCTGATTAGGCAAATTTCACTGAAAACGCCTGTAGTTTAATTCCTCAATGGTTAAAGCTAGAACTTTGAAAATGCAGAATAGCACTTCAGATCACAAGAGCACACTGTGCTTCTGTCCTGGTTCAAGTATCTCAAAGCTGAATCACTAGGTAGCAAAAGAGTTTCAAACTCACAGAAAAGCGTTTTAGCCAACTGGAAATACTTCCATGTTTCTTAGCTTGTGGGTACTAGGTTTCTTTGTGTACTTCAATGAAACTCTGACAAAATGATTCTCTCTTGTGCCTCTCATGGCTCCCCAATCTTGGTCAATCCACCATCACGGGTTTTTTGTTTAGAGCCTATTGAATGTTTACCCTGATTAGGCGAATTTCACTGAAAACGCCTGCATTTTAATTCCTCAATGTTTAAAGCTAGAACGATGAATATGCACAAAAGCACTTCATATCACAAGAGCACACTGTGCTTCTGTCCTGGTTCAAGTATCTCAAAGCTGAATCACTAGGTAGCAAAAGAGTTTCAAACTCACAGAAAAGGGTTTTAGCCAACTGGAAATCATTCCATGTTTCTTAGCTTGTGGATACTAGGTTTCTTTGTGTATTTCAATGAAACTCTGAAAAAATGATTCTCTCTTGTGCCCCTCATGGCTCCCCAAGTTTGGTCATCCCACCATCAAGGGTGTTTTGTTTACAGTCTATTGGATGTTTACCCTGATTAGGCGAAAATGCCTGAAAAGGCCTGTTTGTTTAATTCTTAAATGGTTAATGCTAGAACTTTAAAAATGCAAAACAACACTTTAGTTCACAAGAGCACACTGTGCTCCTGTCCTGGTTCAAGTATCTCAAAGCTGAATCACTAGGTAGCAAAAGAGATTCAAAATCACAGAAAAGCGTTTTAGCGAACTGGAAATAATTCCATGTTTCTTAGCTTCTGGGCACTAGGTTTCTTTGTGTATTTCAATGAAACTCTGAAAAAATGATTCTCTCATGTGCCCCTCAAGGCTCCCCACGTTTGGTCATCCCACCATCAAGGGTGTTTTGTTTACAGTCTATTGGATGTTTACCCTGATTAGGCGAAAATGCCTGAAAACGCCGGTGAGTTTAATTCTTAAATGGTTAATGCTAGAACTTTAAAAACGCAGAACAACACTTTAGTTCACAAGCGCAGACTGTGATTCTCTCCTGGTTCAAGTATCTCAAAGCTGAATCACTAGGTAGCAAAAGAGTTTCAAACTCACAGAAAAGCGTTTTAGCCAACTGGAAATAATTCCATGTTTCTTAGCTTGTGGGTATTAGGTTTCTTTGTGTATTTCAATGAAACTCTGACAAAATGATTCTCTCTTGTGCCCCTCATGGCTCCCCAAATTTGGTCAATCCAAAATCACGTGTTTTTTGTTTAGAGCCTAATGGATGTTTACCCTGATTAGGCGAATTTCACTGAAAACGCCTCTAGTTCAATTACTCAATGGTTAATGCTAGAACTTTGAAAATTCAGAAAAGCACTTCAGATCACAGAAGCACACTGTGCTTCTTTCCTGGTTCAAGTATCTCAAAGCTGAATCACTAGGTAGCAAAAGAGTTTCAAACTCACAGAAAAGCGTTTTAGCCAACTGGAAATAATTCCATGTTTCTTAGCTTGTGGGTATTAGGTTTCTTTGTGTATTTCAATGAAACTCTGACAAAATGATTCTCTCTTGTGCCCCTCATGGCTCCCCCAATTTGGTCAATCCAAAATCACGTGTTTTTTGTTTAGAGCCTAATGGATGTTTACCCTGATTAGGCGAATTTCACTGAAAACGCCTCTAGTTCAATTACTCAATGGTTAATGCTAGAACTTTGAAAATTCAGAAAAGCACTTCAGATCACAGAAGCACACTGTGCTTCTTTCCTGGTTCAAGTATCTCAAAGCTGAATCACTAGGTAGCAAAAGAGTTTCAAAACTCACAGAAAAGCGTGTTAGCCAACTGGAAATAATTCCATGTTTCTTAGCTTGTGGGTACTAGGTTTCTTTGTGTATTTCAATGAAACTCTGACAAAATGATTCTCTCTTGTGCCCCTCATGGCTCCCCAAATTTGGTCAATCCAAAATCACGTGTTTTTTGTTTAGAGCCTAATGGATGTTTACCCTGATTAGGCGAATTTCACTGAAAACGCCTGTAGTTCAATTACTCAATGGTTAATGCTAGAACTTTGAAAATTCAGAAAAGCACTTCAGATCACAGAAGCACACTGTGCTTCTTTCCTGGTTCAAGTATCTCAAAGCTGAATCACTAGGTAGCAAAAGAGTTTCAAACTCACAGAAAAGCGTGTTAGCCAACTGGAAATAATTCCATGTTTCTTAGCTTGTGGGTACTAGGTTTCTTTGTGTATTTCAATGAAACTCTGAAAAAATGATTCTCTCTTGTGCCCCTCATGGCTCCCCAAGTTTGGTCATCCCACCATCAAGGGTGGTTTGTTTACAGTCTATTGGATGTTTACCCTGATTAGGCGAAAATGCCTGAAAAGGCCTGTGAGTTTAATTCTTAAATGGTTAATGCTAGAACTTTAAAAATGCAAAACAACACTTTAGTTCACAAGAGCACACTGTGCTCCTGTCCTGGTTCAAGTATCTCAAAGCTGAATCACTAGGAAGCAAAAGAGATTCAAAATCACAGAAAAGTGATTTAGCCAACTGGAAATAATTCCATGTTACTTAGCTTCTGGGTACTAGATTTCTTTGTGTATTTCAATGAAACTCTGACAAAATGATTCTCTCTTGTGCCCCTCATGGCTCCCCAAATTTGGTCATCCCACCATCACGGGTTTTTTGTTTAGAGCCTATTGGATATTTACCCTGATTAGGCAAATTTCACTGAAAACGCCTGTAGTTTAATTCCTCAATGGTTAAAGCTAGAACTTTGAAAATGCAGAATAGCACTTCAGATCACAAGAGCACACTGTGCTTCTGTCCTGGTTCAAGTATCTCAAAGCTGAATCACTAGGTAGCAAAAGAGTTTCAAACTCACAGAAAAGCGTTTTAGCCAACTGGAAATACTTCCATGTTTCTTAGCTTGTGGGTACTAGGTTTCTTTGTGTACTTCAATGAAACTCTGACAAAATGATTCTCTCTTTGCCCCTCATGGCTCCCCAATCTTGGTCAATCCACCATCACGGGTTTTTTGTTTAGAGCCTATTGAATGTTTACCCTGATTAGGCGAATTTCACTGAAAACGCCTGCATTTTAATTCCTCAATGTTTAAAGCTAGAACGATGAAAATGCACAAAAGCACTTCATATCACAAGAGCACACTGTGCTTCTGTCCTGGTTCAAGTATCTCAAAGCTGAATCACTAGGTAGCAAAAGAGTTTCAAACTCACAGAAAAGGGTTTTAGCCAACTGGAAATCATTCCATGTTTCTTAGCTTGTGGGTACTAGGTTTCTTTGTGTATTTCAATGAAACTCTGAAAAAATGATTCTCTCTTGTGCCCCTCATGGCTCCCCAAGTTTGGTCATCCCACCATCAAGGGTGTTTTGTTTACAGTCTATTGGATGTTTACCCTGATTAGGCGAAAATGCCTGAAAAGGCCTGGTTTGTTTAATTCTTAAATGGTTAATGCTAGAACTTTAAAAATGCAAAACAACACTTTAGTTCACAAGAGCACACTGTGCTCCTGTCCTGGTTCAAGTATCTCAAAGCTGAATCACTAGGTAGCAAAAGAGATTCAAAATCACAGAAAAGCGTTTTAGCGAACTGGAAATAATTCCATGTTTCTTAGCTTCTGGGCACTAGGTTTCTTTGTGTATTTCAATGAAACTCTGAAAAAATGATTCTCTCATGTGCCCTCAAGGCTCCCCACGTTTGGTCATCCCACCATCAAGGGTGTTTTGTTTACAGTCTATTGGATGTTTACCCTGATTAGGCGAAAATGCCTGAAAACGCCGGTGAGTTTAATTCTTAAATGGTTAATGCTAGAACTTTAAAAACGCAGAACAACACTTTAGTTCACAAGCGCAGACTGTGATTCTCTCCTGGTTCAAGTATCTCAAAGCTGAATCACTAGGTAGCAAAAGAGTTTCAAACTCACAGAAAAGCGTTTTAGCCAACTGGAAATAATTCCATGTTTCTTAGCTTGTGGGTATTAGGTTTCTTTGTGTATTTCAATGAAACTCTGAAAAAATGATTCTCTCTTGTGCCCCTCATGGCTCCCCAAATTTGGTCAATCCAAAATCACGTGTTTTTTGTTTAGAGCCTAATGGATGTTTACCCTGATTAGGCGAATTTCACTGAAAACGCCTGTAGTTCAATTACTCAATGGTTAATGCTAGAACTTTGAAAATTCAGAAAAGCACTTCAGATCACAGAAGCACACTGTGCTTCTTTCCTGGTTCAAGTATCTCAAAGCTGAATCACTAGGTAGCAAAAGAGTTTCAAACTCACAGAAAAGCGTGTTAGCCAACTGGAAATAATTCCATGTTTCTTAGCTTGTGGGTACTAGGTTCTCTTTGTGTATTTCAATGAAACTCTGACAAAATGATTCTCTCTTGTGCCCCTCATGGCTCCCCAAATTTGGTCAATCCAAAATCACGTGTTTTTTGTTTAGAGCCTAATGGATGTTTACCTGATTAGGCGAATTTCACTGAAAACGCCTGTAGTTCAATTACTCAATGGTTAATGCTAGAACTTTGAAAATTCAGAAAAGCACTTCAGATCACAGAAGCACACTGTGCTTCTTTCCTGGTTCAAGTATCTCAAAGCTGAATCACTAGGTAGCAAAAGAGTTTCAAACTCACAGAAAAGCGTGTTAGCCAACTGGAAATAATTCCATGTTTCTTAGCTTGTGGGTACTAGGTTTCTTTGTGTATTTCAATGAAACTCTGAAAAAATGATTCTCTCTTGTGCCCCTCATGGCTCCCCAAGTTTGGTCATCCCACCATCAAGGGTGGTTTGTTTACAGTCTATTGGATGTTTACCCTGATTAGGCGAAAAATGCCTGAAAAGGCCTGTGAGTTTAATTCTTAAATGGTTAATGCTAGAACTTTAAAAATGCAAAACAACACTTTAGTTCACAAGAGCACACTGTGCTCCTGTCCTGGTTCAAGTATCTCAAAGCTGAATCACTAGGAAGCAAAAGAGATTCAAAATCACAGAAAAGTGATTTAGCCAACTGGAAATAATTCCATGTTACTTAGCTTCTGGGTACTAGATTTCTTTGTGTATTTCAATGAAACTCTGACAAAATGATTCTCTCTTGTGCCCCTCATGGCTCCCCAAATTTGGTCATCCCACCATCACGGGTTTTTTGTTTAGAGCCTATTGGATTTTTACCCTGATTAGGCAAATTTCACTGAAAACGCCTGTAGTTTAATTCCTCAATGGTTAAAGCTAGAACTTTGAAAATGCAGAATAGCACTTCAGATCACAAGAGCACACTGTGCTTCTGTCCTGGTTCAAGTATCTCAAAGCTGAATCACTAGGTAGCAAAAGAGTTTCAAACTCACAGAAAAGCGTTTTAGCCAACTGGAAATACTTCCATGTTTCTTAGCTTGTGGATACTAGGTTTCTTTGTGTACTTCAATGAAACTCTGACAAAATGATTCTCTCTTGTGCCCCTCATGGCTCCCCAATCTTGGTCAATCCACCATCACGGGTTTTTTGTTTAGAGCCTATTGAATGTTTACCCTGATTAGGCGAATTTCACTGAAAACGCCTGCATTTTAATTCCTCAATGTTTAAAGCTAGAACGATGAATATGCACAAAAGCACTTCATATCACAAGAGCACACTGTGCTTCTGTCCTGGTTCAAGTATCTCAAAGCTGAATCACTAGGTAGCAAAAGAGTTTCAAACTCACAGAAAAGGGTTTTAGCCAACTGGAAATCATTCCATGTTTCTTAGCTTGTGGGTACTAGGTTTCTTTGTGTATTTCAATGAAACTCTGAAAAAATGATTCTCTCTTGTGCCCCTCATGGCTCCCCAAGTTTGGTCATCCCACCATCAAGGGTGTTTTGTTTACAGTCTATGGATGTTTACCCTGATTAGGCGAAAATGCCTGAAAAGGCCTGTTTGTTTAATTCTTAAATGGTTAATGCTAGAACTTTAAAAATGCAAAACAACACTTTAGTTCACAAGAGCACACTGTGCTCCTGTCCTGGTTCAAGTATCTAAAGCTGAATCACTAGGTAGCAAAGAGATTCAAAATCACAGAAAAGCGTTTTAGCGAACTGGAAATAATTCCATGTTTCGTAGCTTCTGGGCACTAGGTTTCTTTGTGTATTTCAATGAAACTCTGAAAAAATGATTCTCTCATGTTCCCCTCAAGGCTCCCCACGTTTGGTCATCCCACCATCAAGGGTGTTTTGTTTACAGTCTATTGGATGTTTACCCTGATTAGGCGAAAATGCCTGAAAACGCCGGTGAGTTTAACTCTTAAATGGTTAATGCTAGAACTTTAAAAAACGCAGAACAACACTTTAGTTCACAAGCGCAGACTGTGATTCTCTCCTGGTTCAAATATCTCAAAGCTGAATCACTAGGTAGCAAAAGAGTTTCAAACTCACAGAAAAGCGTGTTTAGCCAACTGGAAATAATTCCATGTTTCTTAGCTTGTGGGTATTAGGTTTCTTTGTGTATTTCAATGAAACTCTGACAAAATGATTCTCTCTTGTGCCCCTCATGGCTCCCCAAATTTGGTCAATCCAAAATCACGTGTTTTTTGTTTAGAGCCTAATGGATGTTTACCCTGATTAGGCGAATTTCACTGAAAACGCCTGTAGTTTCAATTACTCAATGGTTAATGCTAGAACTTTGAAAATTCAGAAAAAAGCACTTCAGATCACAGAAGCACACTGTGCTTCTTTCCTGGTTCAAGTATCTCAAAGCTGAATCACTAGGTAGCAAAAGAGTTTCAAAACTCACAGAAAAAGCGTGTTAGCCAACTGGAAATAATTCCATGTTTCTTAGCTTGTGGGTACTAGGTTTCTTTGTGTATTTCAATGAAACTCTGAAAAAATGATTCTCTCTTGTGCCCCTCATGGCTTCCCAAGTTTGGTCATCCCACACATCAAGGGTGGTTTGTTTACAGTCTATTGGATGTTTACCCTGATTAGGCGAAAATGCCTGAAAAGGCCTGTGAGTTTAATTCTTAAATGGTTAATGCTAGAACTTTAAAAATGCAAAAAAACAACACTTTAGTTCACAAGAGCACACTGTGCTCCTGTCCTGGTTCAAGTATCTCAAAGCTGAATCACTAGGAAGCAAAAGAGATTCAAAATCACAGAAAAGTGATTTAGCCAACTGGAAATAATTCCATGTTACTCTTAGCTTCTGGGTACTAGATTTCTTTGTGTATTTCAATGAAACTCTGACAAAATGATTCTCTCTTGTGCCCCTCATGGCTCCCCAAATTTGGTCATCCCACCATCACGGGTTTTTTGTTTAGAGCCTATTGGATATTTACCCTGATTAGGCAAATTTCACTGAAAAACGCCTGTAGTTTAATTCCTCAATGGTTTAAAGCTAGAACTTTGAAAATGCAGGAATAGCACTTCAGATCACAAGAGCACACTGTGCTTCTGTCCTGGTTCAAGTATCTCAAAGCTGAATCACTAGGTAGCAAAAGAGTTTCAAACTCACAGAAAAGCGTTTAGCCAACTGGAAATACTTCCATGTTTCTTAGCTTGTGGGTACTAGGTTTCTTTGTGTACTTCAATGAAACTCTGACAAAATGATTCTCTCTTGTGCCCCTCATGGCTCCCCAAATCTTGGTCAATCCACCATCACGGTTTTTTGTTTAGAGCCTATTGAATGTTTACCCTGATTAGGCGAATTTCACTGAAAACGCCTGCATTTTAATTCCTCAATGTTTAAAGCTAGAACGTTGAAAATGCACAAAAGCACTTCAATATCACAAGAGCACACTGTGCTTCTGTCCTGGTTCAAGTATCTCAAAGCTGAATCACTAGATAGCAAAAGAGTTTCAAACTCACAGAAAAGGTTTTAGC
>JAKELJ010000067.1:38926-77969 GCA_025594165.1 Tamias sibiricus
TTGTGAACTAAAGTGTTGTTCTGCATTTTTAAAGTTCTAGCATTAACCATTTAAGAATTAAACTCACAGGCGTTTTCAGGCATTTTCGCCTAATCAGGGTAAACATCCAATAGACTGTAAACAAAACACCCTTGATGGTGGATGACCAAACTTGGGGAGCCATGAGGGGCACATGAGAGAATCATTTTTTCAGAGTTTCATTGAAATACACAAAGAAACCTAGTACCCAGAAGCTAAGAAACATGGAATTATTTCCAGTTGGCTAAAACGCTTTTCTGTGAGTTTGAAACTCTTTTGCTACCTAGTGATTCAGCTTTGAGATACTTGAACCAGGACAGAAGCACAGTGTGCTCTTGTGATCTAAAGTGCTTTTCTGCATTTTCAAAGTTCTAGCATTAACCATTGAGAATTAAACTACAGGCGTTTTCAGTGAAATTCGCCTAATCAGGGTAAACATCCAATAGGCTCTAAACAAAAAACCCGTGATGGTGGATTGACCAAATTTGGGGAGCCATGAGGGGCACAAGAGAGAATCATTTTGTCAGAGTTTCATTGAAATACACAAAGAAACCTAGTACCCACAAGCTAAGAAACATGGAATTATTTCCAGTTGGCTAAAACGCTTTTCTGTGAGTTTGAAACTCTTTTGCTACCTAGTGATTCAGCTTTGAGATACTTGAACCAGGACAGAAGCACAGTGTGCTCTTGTGAACTAAAGTGTTGTTCTGCATTTTTAAAGTTCTAGCATTAACCATTTAAGAATTAAACTCACAGGCGTTTTCAGGCATTTTCGCCTAATCAGGGTAAACATCCAATAGACTGTAAACAAAAAACCCTTGATGGTGGGATGACCAAACTTGGGGAGCCATGAGGGGCACAAGAGAGAATCATTTTTTCAGAGTTTCATTGAAATACACAAAGAAACCTAGTACCCACAAGCTAAGAAACATGGAATTATTTCCAGTTGGCTAAAAACGCTTTTCTGTGAGTTTGAAACTCTTTTGCTACCTAGTGATTCAGCTTTGAGATACTTGAACCAGGACAGAAGCACAGTGTGCTCTTGTGATCTGAAGTGCTTTTCTGCATTTTCAAAGTTCTAGCATTAACCATTGAGGAATTAAACTACAGGCGTTTTCAGTGAAATTCGCCTAATCAGGGTAAACATCCAATAGGCTCTAAACAAAAAAACCCGTGATGGTGGATGACCAAATTTGGGGAGCCATGAGGGGCACAAGAGAGAATCATTTTGTCAGAGTTTCATTGAAATACACAAAGAAACCTAGTACCCACAAGCTAAGAAACATGGAATTATTTCCAGTTGGCTAAAACGCTTTTCTGTGAGTTTGAAACTCTTTTGCTACCTAGTGATTCAGCTTTGAGATACTTGAACCAGGACAGAAGCACAGTGTGCTCTTGTGAACTAAAGTGTTGTTCTGCATTTTTAAAGTTCTAGCATTAACCATTTAAGAATTAAACTCACAGGCGTTTTCAGGCATTTTCGCCTAATCAGGGTAAACATCCAATAGACTGTAAACAAAAACACCCTTGATGGTGGGATGACCAAATTTGGGGAGCCATGAGGGGCACAAGAGAGAATCATTTTTTCAGAGTTTCATTGAAATACACAAAGAAACCTAGTACCCAGAAGCTAAGAAACATGGAATTATTTCCAGTTGGCTAAAACGCTTTTCTGTGAGTTTGAAACTCTTTTGCTACCTAGTGATTCAGCTTTGAGATACTTGAACCAGGACAGAAGCACAGTGTGCTCTTGTGATCTGAAGTGCTTTTCTGCATTTTCAAAGTTCTAGCATTAACCATTGAGGAATTAAACTACAGGCGTTTTCAGTGAAATTCGCCTAATCAGGGTAAACATCCAATAGGCTCTAAACAAAACACCCGTGATGGTGGATTGACCAAATTTGGGGAGCCATGAGGGGCACAAGAGAGAATCATTTTGTCAGAGTTTCATTGAAATACACAAAGAAACCTAGTACCCACAAGCTAAGAAACATGGAATTATTTCCAGTTGGCTAACACGCTTTTCTGTGAGTTTGAAACTCTTTTGCTACCTAGTGATTCAGCTTTGAGATACTTGAACCAGGAAAGAAGCACAGTGTGCTTCTGTGATCTGAAGTGCTTTTCTGAATTTTCAAAGTTCTAGCATTAACCATTGAGTAATTGAACTACAGGCGTTTTCAGTGAAATTCGCCTAATCAGGGTAAACATCCATTAGGCTCTAAACAAAAAACACGTGATTTTGGATTGACCAAATTTGGGGAGCCATGAGGGGCACAAGAGAGAATCATTTTGTCAGAGTTTCATTGAAATACACAAAGAAACCTAGTACCCACAAGCTAAGAAACATGGAATTATTTCCAGTTGGCTAAAACGCTTTTCTGTGAGTTTGAAACTCTTTTGCTACCTAGTGATTCAGCTTTGAGATACTTGAACCAGGAGAGAATCACAGTCTGCGCTTGTGAACTAAAGTGTTGTTCTGCGTTTTTAAAGTTCTAGCATTAACCATTTAAGAATTAAACTCACCGGCGTTTTCAGGCATTTTCGCCTAATCAGGGTAAACATCCAATAGACTGTAAACAAAACACCCTTGATGGTGGGATGACCAAACGTTTGGGGAGCCTTGAGGGGCACATGAGAGAATCATTTTTTCAGAGTTTCATTGAAATACACAAAGAAACCTAGTGCCCAGAAGCTAAGAAACATGGAATTATTTCCAGTTCGCTAAAACGCTTTTCTGTGATTTTGAATCTCTTTTGCTACCTAGTGATTCAGCTTTGAGATACTTGAACCAGGACAGGAGCACAGTGTGCTCTTGTGAACTAAAGTGTTGTTTTGCATTTTTAAAGTTCTAGCATTAACCATTTAAGAATTAAACAAACAGGCCTTTTCAGGCATTTTCGCCTAATCAGGGTAAACATCCAATAGACTGTAAACAAAACACCCTTGATGGTGGGATGACCAAACTTGGGGAGCCATGAGGGGCACAAGAGAGAATCATTTTTTCAGAGTTTCATTGAAATACACAAAGAAACCTAGTACCCACAAGCTAAGAAACATGGAATGATTTCCAGTTGGCTAAAACCCTTTTCTGTGAGTTTGAAACTCTTTTGCTACCTAGTGATTCAGCTTTGAGATACTTGAACCAGGACAGAAGCACAGTGTGCTCTTGTGATATGAAGTGCTTTTGTGCATTTTCATCGTTCTAGCTTTAAACATTGAGGAATTAAAATGCAGGCGTTTTCAGTGAAATTCGCCTAATCAGGGTAAACATTCAATAGGCTCTAAACAAAAAACCCGTGATGGTGGATTGACCAAGATTGGGGAGCCATGAGGGGCACAAGAGAGAATCATTTTGTCAGAGTTTCATTGAAGTACACAAAGAAACCTAGTACCCACAAGCTAAGAAACATGGAAGTATTTCCAGTTGGCTAAAACGCTTTTCTGTGAGTTTGAAACTCTTTTGCTACCTAGTGATTCAGCTTTGAGATACTTGAACCAGGACAGAAGCACAGTGTGCTCTTGTGATCTGAAGTGCTATTCTGCATTTTCAAAGTTCTAGCTTTAACCATTGAGGAATTAAACTACAGGCGTTTTCAGTGAAATTTGCCTAATCAGGGTAAAATATCCAATAGGCTCTAAACAAAAAACCCGTGATGGTGGGATGACCAAATTTGGGGAGCCATGAGGGGCACAAGAGAGAATCATTTTGTCAGAGTTTCATTGAAATACACAAAGAAATCTAGTACCCAGAAGCTAAGTAACATGGAATTATTTCCAGTTGGCTAAATCACTTTTCTGTGATTTTGAATCTCTTTTGCTTCCTAGTGATTCAGCTTTGAGATACTTGAACCAGGACAGGAGCACAGTGTGCTCTTGTGAACTAAAGTGTTGTTTTGCATTTTTAAAGTTCTAGCATTAACCATTTAAGAATTAAACTCACAGGCCTTTTCAGGCATTTTCGCCTAATCAGGGTAAACATCCAATAGACTGTAAACAAACCACCCTTGATGGTGGGATGACCAAACTTGGGGAGCCATGAGGGGCACAAGAGAGAATCATTTTTTCAGAGTTTCATTGAAATACACAAAGAAACCTAGTACCCACAAGCTAAGAAACATGGAATTATTTCCAGTTGGCTAACACGCTTTTCTGTGAGTTTGAAACTCTTTTGCTACCTAGTGATTCAGCTTTGAGATACTTGAACCAGGAAAGAAGCACAGTGTGCTTCTGTGATCTGAAGTGCTTTTCTGAATTTTCAAAGTTCTAGCATTAACCATTGAGTAATTGAACTACAGGCGTTTTCAGTGAAATTCGCCTAATCAGGGTAAACATCCATTAGGCTCTAAACAAAAAACACGTGATTTTGGATTGACCAAATTTGGGGAGCCATGAGGGGCACAAGAGAGAATCATTTTGTCAGAGTTTCATTGAAATACACAAAGAAACCTAGTACCCACAAGCTAAGAAACATGGAATTATTTCCAGTTGGCTAACACGCTTTTCTGTGAGTTTGAAACTCTTTTGCTACCTAGTGATTCAGCTTTGAGATACTTGAACCAGGAAAGAAGCACAGTGTGCTTCTGTGATCTGAAGTGCTTTTCTGAATTTTCAAAGTTCTAGCATTAACCATTGAGTAATTGAACTACAGGCGTTTTCAGTGAAATTCGCCTAATCAGGGTAAACATCCATTAGGCTCTAAACAAAAAACACGTGATTTTGGATTGACCAAATTTGGGGAGCCATGAGGGGCACAAGAGAGAATCATTTTGTCAGAGTTTCATTGAAATACACAAAGAAACCTAGTACCCACAAGCTAAGAAACATGGAATTATTTCCAGTTGGCTAAAACGCTTTTCTGTGAGTTTGAAACTCTTTTGCTACCTAGTGATTCAGCTTTGAGATACTTGAACCAGGAGAGAATCACAGTCTGCGCTTGTGAACTAAAGTGTTGTTCTGCGTTTTTAAAGTTCTAGCATTAACCATTTAAGAATTAAACTCACCGGCGTTTTCAGGCATTTTCGCCTAATCAGGGTAAACATCCAATAGACTGTAAACAAAAAACACCCTTGATGGTGGGATGACCAAACGTGGGGAGCCTTGAGGGGCACATGAGAGAATCATTTTTTCAGAGTTTCATTGAAATACACAAAGAAACCTAGTGCCCAGAAGCTAAGAAACATGGAATTATTTCCAGTTGGCTAAAACGCTTTTCTGTGATTTTGAACTCTCTTTTGCTACCTAGTGATTCAGCTTTGAGATACTTGAACCAGGACAGGAGCACAGTGTGCTCTTGTGAACTAAAGTGTTGTTTTGCATTTTTAAAGTTCTAGCATTAACCATTTAAGAATTAAACAAACAGGCCTTTTCAGGCATTTTCGCCTAATCAGGGTAAACATCCAATAGACTGTAAACAAAACACCCTTGATGGTGGGATGACCAAACTTGGGGAGCCATGAGGGGCACAAGAGAGAATCATTTTTTCAGAGTTTCATTGAAATACACAAAGAAACCTAGTACCCACAAGCTAAGAAACATGGAATGATTTCCAGTTGGCTAAAACCCTTTTCTGTGAGTTTGAAACTCTTTTGCTACCTAGTGATTCAGCTTTGAGATACTTGAACCAGGACAGAAGCACAGTGTGCTCTTGTGATATGAAGTGCTTTTTTGTGCATTTTCAACGTTCTAGCTTTAAACATTGAGGAATTAAAATGCAGGCGTTTTCAGTGAAATTCGCCTAATCAGGGTAAACATTCAATAGGCTCTAAACAAAAAACCCGTGATGGTGGATTGACCAAGATTGGGGAGCCATGAGGGGCACAAGAGAGAATCATTTTGTCAGAGTTTCATTGAAGTACACAAAGAAACCTAGTACCCACAAGCTAAGAAACATGGAAGTATTTCCAGTTGGCTAAAACGCTTTTCTGTGAGTTTGAAACTCTTTTGCTACCTAGTGATTCAGCTTTGAGATACTTGAACCAGGACAGAAGCACAGTGTGCTCTTGTGATCTGAAGTGCTATTCTGCATTTTCAAAGTTCTAGCATTAACCATTGAGAATTAAACTACAGGCGTTTTCAGTGAATTTTCGCCTAATCAGGGTAAACATCCAATAGGCTCTAAACAAAAAACCCCCTTGATGGTGGGATGACCAAATTTGGGGAGCCATGAGGGGCACAAGAGAGAATCATTTTTCAGAGTTTCATTGAAATACACAAAGAAACCTAGTACCCACAAGCTAAGAAACATGGAATTATTTCCAGTTGGCTAAAACGCTTTTCTGTGAGTTTGAAACTCTTTTGCTACCTAGTGATTCAGCTTTGAGATACTTGAACCAGGACAGAAGCACAGTGTGCTCTTGTGATCTGAAGTGCTTTTCTGCATTTTCAAAGTTCTAGCATTAACCATTGAGGAATTAAACTACAGGCGTTTTCAGTGAAATTCGCCTAATCAGGGTAAACATCCAATAGGCTCTAAACAAAAAACCCGTGATGGTGGGATGACCAAATTTGGGGAGCCATGAGGGGCACAAGAGAGAATCATTTTGTCAGAGTTTCATTGAAATACACAAAGAAACCTAGTACCCAGAAGCTAAGAAACATGGAATTATTTCCAGTTGGCTAAAACGCTTTTCTGTGATTTTGAATCTCTTTTGCTACCTAGTGATTCAGCTTTGAGATACTTGAACCAGGACAGGAGCACAGTGTGCTCTTGTGAACTAAAGTGTTGTTTTGCATTTTTAAAGTTCTAGCATTAACCATTTAAGAATTAAACTCACAGGCCTTTTCAGGCATTTTCGCCTAATCAGGGTAAACATCCAATAGACTGTAAACAAACCACCCTTGATGGTGGGATGACCAAACTTGGGGAGCCATGAGGGGCACAAGAGAGAATCATTTTTTCAGAGTTTCATTGAAATACACAAAGAAACCTAGTACCCACAAGCTAAGAAACATGGAATTATTTCCAGTTGGCTAACACGCTTTTCTGTGAGTTTGAAACTCTTTTGCTACCTAGTGATTCAGCTTTGAGATACTTGAACCAGGAAAGAAGCACAGTGTGCTTCTGTGATCTGAAGTGCTTTTCTGAATTTTCAAAGTTCTAGCATTAACCATTGAGTAATTGAACTACAGGCGTTTTCAGTGAAATTCGCCTAATCAGGGTAAACATCCATTAGGCTCTAAACAAAAAACACGTGATTTTGGATTGACCAAATTTGGGGAGCCATGAGGGGCACAAGAGAGAATCATTTTGTCAGAGTTTCATTGAAATACACAAAGAAACCTAGTACCCACAAGCTAAGAAACATGGAATTATTTCCAGTTGGCTAACACGCTTTTCTGTGAGTTTGAAACTCTTTTGCTACCTAGTGATTCAGCTTTGAGATACTTGAACCAGGAAAGAAGCACAGTGTGCTTCTGTGATCTGAAGTGCTTTTCTGAATTTTCAAAGTTCTAGCATTAACCATTGAGTAATTGAACTACAGGCGTTTTCAGTGAAATTCGCCTAATCAGGGTAAACATCCATTAGGCTCTAAACAAAAAACACGTGATTTTGGATTGACCAAATTTGGGGAGCCATGAGGGGCACAAGAGAGAATCATTTTGTCAGAGTTTCATTGAAATACACAAAGAAACCTAATACCCACAAGCTAAGAAACATGGAATTATTTCCAGTTGGCTAAAACGCTTTTCTGTGAGTTTGAAACTCTTTTGCTACCTAGTGATTCAGCTTTGAGATACTTGAACCAGGAGAGAATCACAGTCTGCGCTTGTGAACTAAAGTGTTGTTCTGCGTTTTTAAAGTTCTAGCATTAACCATTTAAGAATTAAACTCACCGGCGTTTTCAGGCATTTTCGCCTAATCAGGGTAAACATCCAATAGACTGTAAACAAAACACCCTTGATGGTGGGATGACCAAACGTGGGGAGCCTTGAGGGGCACATGAGAGAATCATTTTTTCAGAGTTTCATTGAAATACACAAAGAAACCTAGTGCCCAGAAGCTAAGAAACATGGAATTATTTCCAGTTGGCTAAAACGCTTTTCTGTGATTTTGAATCTCTTTTGCTACCTAGTGATTCAGCTTTGAGATACTTGAACCAGGACAGGAGCACAGTGTGCTCTTGTGAACTAAAGTGTTGTTTTGCATTTTTAAAGTTCTAGCATTAACCATTTAAGAATTAAACAAACAGGCCTTTTCAGGCATTTTCGCCTAATCAGGGTAAACATCCAATAGACTGTAAACAAAACACCCTTGATGGTGGGATGACCAAACTTGGGGAGCCATGAGGGGCACAAGAGAGAATCATTTTTTCAGAGTTTCATTGAAATACACAAAGAAACCTAGTACCCACAAGCTAAGAAACATGGAATGATTTCCAGTTGGCTAAAACCCTTTTCTGTGAGTTTGAAACTCTTTTGCTACCTAGTGATTCAGCTTTGAGATACTTGAACCAGGACAGAAGCACAGTGTGCTCTTGTGATATGAAGTGCTTTTGTGCATTTTCAACGTTCTAGCTTTAAACATTGAGGAATTAAAATGCAGGCGTTTTCAGTGAAATTCGCCTAATCAGGGTAAACATTCAATAGGCTCTAAACAAAAAACCCGTGATGGTGGATTGACCAAGATTGGGGAGCCATGAGGGGCACAAGAGAGAATCATTTTGTCAGAGTTTCATTGAAGTACACAAAGAAACCTAGTACCCACAAGCTAAGAAACATGGAAGTATTTCCAGTTGGCTAAAACGCTTTTCTGTGAGTTTGAAACTCTTTTGCTACCTAGTGATTCAGCTTTGAGATACTTGAACCAGGACAGAAGCACAGTGTGCTCTTGTGATCTGAAGTGCTATTCTGCATTTTCAAAGTTCTAGCTTTAACCATTGAGGAATTAAACTACAGGCGTTTTCAGTGAAATTTGCCTAATCAGGGTAAATATCCAATAGGCTCTAAACAAAAAACCCGTGATGGTGGGATGACCAAATTTGGGGAGCCATGAGGGGCACAAGAGAGAATCATTTTGTCAGAGTTTCATTGAAATACACAAAGAAATCTAGTACCCAGAAGCTAAGTAACATGGAATTATTTCCAGTTGGCTAAATCACTTTTCTGTGATTTTGAATCTCTTTTGCTTCCTAGTGATTCAGCTTTGAGATACTTGAACCAGGACAGGAGCACAGTGTGCTCTTGTGAACTAAAGTGTTGTTTTGCATTTTTAAAGTTCTAGCATTAACCATTTAAGAATTAAACTCACAGGCCTTTTCAGGCATTTTCGCCTAATCAGGGTAAACATCCAATAGACTGTAAACAAACCACCCTTGATGGTGGGATGACCAAACTTGGGGAGCCATGAGGGGCACAAGAGAGAATCATTTTTTCAGAGTTTCATTGAAATACACAAAGAAACCTAGTACCCACAAGCTAAGAAACATGGAATTATTTCCAGTTGGCTAACACGCTTTTCTGTGAGTTTGAAACTCTTTTGCTACCTAGTGATTCAGCTTTGAGATACTTGAACCAGGAAAGAAGCACAGTGTGCTTCTGTGATCTGAAGTGCTTTTCTGAATTTTCAAAGTTCTAGCATTAACCATTGAGTAATTGAACTACAGGCGTTTTCAGTGAAATTCGCCTAATCAGGGTAAACATCCATTAGGCTCTAAACAAAAAACACGTGATTTTGGATTGACCAAATTTGGGGAGCCATGAGGGGCACAAGAGAGAATCATTTTGTCAGAGTTTCATTGAAATACACAAAGAAACCTAGTACCCACAAGCTAAGAAACATGGAATTATTTCCAGTTGGCTAACACGCTTTTCTGTGAGTTTGAAACTCTTTTGCTACCTAGTGATTCAGCTTTGAGATACTTGAACCAGGAAAGAAGCACAGTGTGCTTCTGTGATCTGAAGTGCTTTTCTGAATTTTCAAAGTTCTAGCATTAACCATTGAGTAATTGAACTACAGGCGTTTTCAGTGAAATTCGCCTAATCAGGGTAAACATCCATTAGGCTCTAAACAAAAAACACGTGATTTTGGATTGACCAAATTTGGGGAGCCATGAGGGGCACAAGAGAGAATCATTTTGTCAGAGTTTCATTGAAATACACAAAGAAACCTAATACCCACAAGCTAAGAAACATGGAATTATTTCCAGTTGGCTAAAACGCTTTTCTGTGAGTTTGAAACTCTTTTGCTACCTAGTGATTCAGCTTTGAGATACTTGAACCAGGAGAGAATCACAGTCTGCGCTTGTGAACTAAAGTGTTGTTCTGCGTTTTTAAAGTTCTAGCATTAACCATTTAAGAATTAAACTCACCGGCGTTTTCAGGCATTTTCGCCTAATCAGGGTAAACATCCAATAGACTGTAAACAAAACACCCTTGATGGTGGGATGACCAAACGTGGGGAGCCTTGAGGGGCACATGAGAGAATCATTTTTTCAGAGTTTCATTGAAATACACAAAGAAACCTAGTGCCCAGAAGCTAAGAAACATGGAATTATTTCCAGTTCGCTAAAACGCTTTTCTGTGATTTTGAATCTCTTTTGCTACCTAGTGATTCAGCTTTGAGATACTTGAACCAGGACAGGAGCACAGTGTGCTCTTGTGAACTAAAGTGTTGTTTTGCATTTTTAAAGTTCTAGCATTAACCATTTAAGAATTAAACAAACAGGCCTTTTCAGGCATTTTCGCCTAATCAGGGTAAACATCCAATAGACTGTAAACAAAACACCCTTGATGGTGGGATGACCAAACTTGGGGAGCCATGAGGGGCACAAGAGAGAATCATTTTTTCAGAGTTTCATTGAAATACACAAAGAAACCTAGTACCCACAAGCTAAGAAACATGGAATGATTTCCAGTTGGCTAAAACCCTTTTCTGTGAGTTTGAAACTCTTTTGCTACCTAGTGATTCAGCTTTGAGATACTTGAACCAGGACAGAAGCACAGTGTGCTCTTGTGATATGAAGTGCTTTTGTGCATTTTTAAAGTTCTAGCTTTAAACATTGAGGAATTAAAAAACAGGCGTTTTCAGTGAAATTCGCCTAATCAGGGTAAACATTCAATAGGCTCTAAACAAAAAACCCGTGATGGTGGATTGACCAAATTGGGGAGCCATGAGGGGCACAAGAGAGAATCATTTTGTCAGAGTTTCATTGAAATACACAAAGAAACCTAGTACCCACAAGCTAAGAAACATGGAAGTATTTCCAGTTGGCTAAAACCTTTTCTGTGAGTTTGAAACTCTTTTGCTACCTAGTGATTCAGCTTTGAGATACTTGAACCAGGACAGAAGCACAGTGTGCTCTTGTGATATGAAGTGCTTTTGTGCATTTTCAACGTTCTAGCTTTAAACATTGAGGAATTAAAATGCAGGCGTTTTCAGTGAAATTCGCCTAATCAGGGTAAACATTCAATAGGCTCTAAACAAAAAAACCCGTGATGGTGGATTGACCAAGATTGGGGAGCCATGAGGGGCACAAGAGAGAATCATTTTGTCAGAGTTTCATTGAAGTACACAAAGAAACCTAGTACCCACAAGCTAAGAAACATGGAAGTATTTCCAGTTGGCTAAAACGCTTTTCTGTGAGTTTGAAACTCTTTTGCTACCTAGTGATTCAGCTTTGAGATACTTGAACCAGGACAGAAGCACAGTGTGCTCTTGTGATCTGAAGTGCTATTCTGCATTTTCAAAGTTCTAGCTTTAACCATTGAGGAATTAAACTACAGGCGTTTTCAGTGAAATTTGCCTAATCAGGGTAAATATCCAATAGGCTCTAAACAAAAAAACCCGTGATGGTGGGATGACCAAATTTGGGGAGCCATGAGGGGCACAAGAGAGAATCATTTTGTCAGAGTTTCATTGAAATACACAAAGAAATCTAGTACCCAGAAGCTAAGAAACATGGAATTATTTCCAGTTGGCTAAATCACTTTTCTGTGATTTTGAATCTCTTTTGCTTCCTAGTGATTCAGCTTTGAGATACTTGAACCAGGACAGGAGCACAGTGTGCTCTTGTGAACTAAAGTGTTGTTTTGCATTTTTAAAGTTCTAGCATTAACCATTTAAGAATTAAACTCACAGGCCTTTTCAGGCATTTTCGCCTAATCAGGGTAAACATCCAATAGACTGTAAACAAACCACCCTTGATGGTGGGATGACCAAACTTGGGGAGCCATGAGGGGCACAAGAGAGAATCATTTTTTCAGAGTTTCATTGAAATACACAAAGAAACCTAGTACCCACAAGCTAAGAAACATGGAATTATTTCCAGTTGGCTAACACGCTTTTCTGTGAGTTTGAAACTCTTTTGCTACCTAGTGATTCAGCTTTGAGATACTTGAACCAGGAAAGAAGCACAGTGTGCTTCTGTGATCTGAAGTGCTTTTCTGA
Organism: Tamias sibiricus; assembly: GCA_025594165.1. NCBI lineage: Eukaryota > Metazoa > Chordata > Mammalia > Rodentia > Sciuridae > Tamias > Tamias sibiricus. The sequence goes on from JAKELJ010000067.1 coordinate 51,330, forward strand.
ATTTTCAAAGTTCTAGCATTAACCATTGAGTAATTGAACTACAGGCGTTTTCAGTGAAATTCGCCTAATCAGGGTAAACATCCATTAGGCTCTAAACAAAAAACACGTGATTTTGGATTGACCAAATTTGGGGAGCCATGAGGGGCACAAGAGAGAATCATTTTGTCAGAGTTTCATTGAAATACACAAAGAAACCTAGTACCCACAAGCTAAGAAACATGGAATTATTTCCAGTTGGCTAACACGCTTTTCTGTGAGTTTGAAACTCTTTTGCTACCTAGTGATTCAGCTTTGAGATACTTGAACCAGGAAAGAAGCACAGTGTGCTTCTGTGATCTGAAGTGCTTTTCTGAATTTTCAAAGTTCTAGCATTAACCATTGAGTAATTGAACTACAGGCGTTTTCAGTGAAATTCGCCTAATCAGGGTAAACATCCATTAGGCTCTAAACAAAAAAACACGTGATTTTGGATTGACCAAATTTGGGGAGCCATGAGGGGCACAAGAGAGAATCATTTTGTCAGAGTTTCATTGAAATACACAAAGAAACCTAGTACCCACAAGCTAAGAAACATGGAATTATTTCCAGTTGGCTAAAACGCTTTTCTGTGAGTTTGAAACTCTTTTGCTACCTAGTGATTCAGCTTTGAGATACTTGAACCAGGAGAGAAGCACAGTGTGCTTTTGTGATCTAAAGTGTTTTCTGAATTTTCAAAGTTCTAGCATTAACCATTTAAGAATTTAAACTCACAGGCGTTTTCAGTGAATTTTCGCCTAATCAGGGTAAACATCCAATAGACTGTAAACAAAACACCCGTGATGGTGGGATTGACCAAATTTGGGGAGCCTTGAGGGGCACAAGAGAGAATCATTTTGTCAGAGTTTCATTGAAATACACAAAGAAACCTAGTACCCACAAGCTAAGAAACATGGAATTATTTCCAGTTGGCTAAAACGCTTTTCTGTGAGTTTGAAACTCTTTTGCTACCTAGTGATTCAGCTTTGAGATACTTGAACCAGGACAGAAGCACAGTGTGCGCTTGTGAACTAAAGTGTTGTTCTGCATTTTTAAAGTTCTAGCATTAACCATTTAAGAATTAAACTCACAGGCGTTTTCAGGCATTTTCGCCTAATCAGGGTAAACATCCAATAGACTGTAAACAAAACACCCTTGATGGTGGGATGACCAAATTTGGGGAGCCATGAGGGGCACATGAGAGAATCATTTTTTCAGAGTTTCATTGAAATACACAAAGAAACCTAGTACCCAGAAGCTAAGAAACATGGAATTATTTCCAGTTGGCTAAAACGCTTTTCTGTGATTTTGAATCTCTTTTGCTACCTAGTGATTCAGCTTTGAGATACTTGAACCAGGACAGGAGCACAGTGTGCTCTTGTGAACTAAAGTGTTGTTTTGCATTTTTAAAGTTCTAGCATTAACCATTTAAGAATTAAACAAACAGGCCTTTTCAGGCATTTTCGCCTAATCAGGGTAAACATCCAATAGACTGTAAACAAAACACCCTTGATGGTGGGATGACCAAACTTGGGGAGCCATGAGGGGCACAAGAGAGAATCATTTTTTCAGAGTTTCATTGAAATACACAAAGAAACCTAGTACCCACAAGCTAAGAAACATGGAATGATTTCCAGTTGGCTAAAACCCTTTTCTGTGAGTTTGAAACTCTTTTGCTACCTAGTGATTCAGCTTTGAGATACTTGAACCAGGACAGAAGCACAGTGTGCTCTTGTGATATGAAGTGCTTTTGTGCATTTTCAACGTTCTAGCTTTAAACATTGAGGAATTAAAATGCAGGCGTTTTCAGTGAAATTCGCCTAATCAGGGTAAACATTCAATAGGCTCTAAACAAAAAACCCGTGATGGTGGATTGACCAAGATTGGGGAGCCATGAGGGGCACAAGAGAGAATCATTTTGTCAGAGTTTCATTGAAGTACACAAAGAAACCTAGTACCCACAAGCTAAGAAACATGGAAGTATTTCCAGTTGGCTAAAACGCTTTTCTGTGAGTTTGAAACTCTTTTGCTACCTAGTGATTCAGCTTTGAGATACTTGAACCAGGACAGAAGCACAGTGTGCTCTTGTGATCTGAAGTGCTATTCTGCATTTTCAAAGTTCTAGCTTTAACCATTGAGGAATTAAACTACAGGCGTTTTCAGTGAAATTTGCCTAATCAGGGTAAATATCCAATAGGCTCTAAAAAAAAAACCCGTGATGGTGGGATGACCAAATTTGGGGAGCCATGAGGGGCACAAGAGAGAATCATTTTGTCAGAGTTTCATTGAAATACACAAAGAAATCTAGTACCCAGAAGCTAAGTAACATGGAATTATTTCCAGTTGGCTAAATCACTTTTCTGTGATTTTGAATCTCTTTTGCTTCCTAGTGATTCAGCTTTGAGATACTTGAACCAGGACAGGAGCACAGTGTGCTCTTGTGAACTAAAGTGTTGTTTTGCATTTTTAAAGTTCTAGCATTAACCATTTAAGAATTAAACTCACAGGCCTTTTCAGGCATTTTCGCCTAATCAGGGTAAACATCCAATAGACTGTAAACAAAAAACCACCCTTGATGGTGGGATGACCAAACTTGGGGAGCCATGAGGGGCACAAGAGAGAATCATTTTTTCAGAGTTTCATTGAAATACACAAAGAAACCTAGTACCCACAAGCTAAGAAACATGGAATTATTTCCAGTTGGCTAAACACGCTTTTCTGTGAGTTTGAAACTCTTTTGCTACCTAGTGATTCAGCTTTGAGATACTTGAACCAGGAAAGAAGCACAGTGTGCTTTGTGATCTGAAGTGCTTTTCTGAATTTTCAAAGTTCTAGCATTAACCATTGAGTAATTAAACTACAGGCGTTTTCAGTGAAATTCGCCTAATCAGGGTAAACATCCATTAGGCTCTAAAACAAAAAACACGTGATTTGGATTGACCAAATTTGGGGAGCCATGAGGGGCACAAGAGAGAATCATTTTGTCAGAGTTTCATTGAAATACACAAAGAAACCTAGTACCCACAAGCTAAGAAACATGGAATTATTTCCAGTTGGCTAACACGCTTTTCTGTGAGTTTGAAACTCTTTTGCTACCTAGTGATTCAGCTTTGAGATACTTGAACCAGGAAAGAAGCACAGTGTGCTTCTGTGATCTGAAGTGCTTTTCTGAATTTTCAAAGTTCTAGCATTAACCATTGAGTAATTAAACTGCACAGGCGTTTTCAGTGAAATTCGCCTAATCAGGGTAAACATCCAATAGGCTCTAAACAAAAAACACGTGATTTTGGATTGACCAAATTTGGGGAGCCATGAGGGGCACAAGAGAGAATCATTTTGTCAGAGTTTCATTGAAATACACAAAGAAACCTAGTACCCACAAGCTAAGAAACATGGAATTATTTCCAGTTGGCTAAAACGCTTTTCTGTGAGTTTGAAACTCTTTTGCTACCTAGTGATTCAGCTTTGAGATACTTGAACCAGGAGAGAAGCACAGTGTGCTCTTGTGAACTAAAGTGCTTTTCTGCGTTTTTAAAGTTCTAGCATTAACCATTGAGAATTAAACTCACAGGCGTTTTCAGTGAAATTCGCCTAATCAGGGTAAACATCCAATAGACTGTAAAAAAAAACCCTTGATGGTGGGATGACCAAATTTGGGGAGCCATGAGGGGCACAAGAGAGAATCATTTTGTCAGAGTTTCATTGAAATACACAAAGAAACCTAATACCCACAAGCTAAGAAACATGGAATTATTTCCAGTTGGCTAAAACGCTTTTCTGTGAGTTTGAAACTCTTTTGCTACCTAGTGATTCAGCTTTGAGATACTTGAACCAGGACAGAAGCACAGTGTGCGCTTGTGAACTAAAGTGTTGTTCTGCGTTTTTAAAGTTCTAGCATTAACCATTGAGGAATTAAACTCACAGGCGTTTTCAGTGAAATTTTCGCCTAATCAGGGTAAACATCCAATAGACTGTAAACAAAAAACCACGTGATGGTGGGATGACCAAATTTGGGGAGCCATGAGGGGCACAAGAGAGAATCATTTTTTCAGAGTTTCATTGAAATACACAAAGAAACCTAGTACCCAGAAGCTAAGAAACATGGAATTATTTCCAGTTGGCTAAAACGCTTTTCTGTGATTTTGAATCTCTTTTGCTACCTAGTGATTCAGCTTTGAGATACTTGAACCAGGACAGGAGCACAGTGTGCTCTTGTGAACTAAAGTGTTGTTTTGCATTTTTAAAGTTCTAGCATTAACCATTTAAGAATTAAACAAACAGGCCTTTTCAGGCATTTTCGCCTAATCAGGGTAAACATCCAATAGACTGTAAACAAAACACCCTTGATGGTGGGATGACCAAACTTGGGGAGCCATGAGGGGCACAAGAGAGAATCATTTTTTCAGAGTTTCATTGAAATACACAAAGAAACCTAGTACCCACAAGCTAAGAAACATGGAATGATTTCCAGTTGGCTAAAACCCTTTTCTGTGAGTTTGAAACTCTTTTGCTACCTAGTGATTCAGCTTTGAGATACTTGAACCAGGACAGAAGCACAGTGTGCTCTTGTGATATGAAGTGCTTTTGTGCATTTTCAACGTTCTAGCTTTAAACATTGAGGAATTAAAATGCAGGCGTTTTCAGTGAAATTCGCCTAATCAGGGTAAACATTCAATAGGCTCTAAACAAAAAAACCCGTGATGGTGGATTGACCAAGATTGGGGAGCCATGAGGGGCACAAGAGAGAATCATTTTGTCAGAGTTTCATTGAAGTACACAAAGAAACCTAGTACCCACAAGCTAAGAAACATGGAAGTATTTCCAGTTGGCTAAAACGCTTTTCTGTGAGTTTGAAACTCTTTTGCTACCTAGTGATTCAGCTTTGAGATACTTGAACCAGGACAGAAGCACAGTGTGCTCTTGTGATCTGAAGTGCTATTCTGCATTTTCAAAGTTCTAGCTTTAACCATTGAGGAATTAAACTCACAGGCGTTTTCAGTGCATTTTCGCCTAATCAGGGTAAACATCCAATAGGCTCTAAACAAAAAAACCCGTGATGGTGGGATGACCAAATTTGGGGAGCCATGAGGGGCACAAGAGAGAATCATTTTGTCAGAGTTTCATTGAAATACACAAAGAAATCTAGTACCCAGAAGCTAAGAAACATGGAATTATTTCCAGTTGGCTAAAACGCTTTTCTGTGATTTTGAATCTCTTTTGCTACCTAGTGATTCAGCTTTGAGATACTTGAACCAGGACAGAAGCACAGTGTGCTCTTGTGAACTAAAGTGTTGTTTTGCATTTTTAAAGTTCTAGCATTAACCATTTAAGAATTAAACTCACAGGCCTTTTCAGGCATTTTCGCCTAATCAGGGTAAACATCCAATAGACTGTAAAAACAAACACCCTTGATGGTGGGATGACCAAACTTGGGGAGCCATGAGGGGCACAAGAGAGAATCATTTTTTCAGAGTTTCATTGAAATACACAAAGAAACCTAGTACCCACAAGCTAAGAAACATGGAATTATTTCCAGTTGGCTAAAACGCTTTTCTGTGAGTTTGAAACTCTTTTGCTACCTAGTGATTCAGCTTTGAGATACTTGAACCAGGACAGAAGCACAGTGTGCTCTTGTGATCTGAAGTGCTTTTCTGCATTTTCAAAGTTCTAGCATTAACCATTGAGGAATTAAACTACAGGCGTTTTCAGTGAAATTCGCCTAATCAGGGTAAACATCCATTAGGCTCTAAACAAAAAACACGTGATGGTGGATTGACCAAATTTGGGGAGCCATGAGGGGCACAAGAGAGAATCATTTTGTCAGAGTTTCATTGAAATACACAAAGAAACCTAGTACCCACAAGCTAAGAAACATGGAATTATTTCCAGTTGGCTAAAACGCTTTTCTGTGAGTTTGAAACTCTTTTGCTACCTAGTGATTCAGCTTTGAGATACTTGAACCAGGAGAGAAGCACAGTGTGCTGCTCTGTGATCTAAAGTGCTTTTCTGAATTTTCAAAGTTCTAGCATTAACCATTTAAGAATTAAACTCACAGGCGTTTTCAGTGAATTTTCGCCTAATCAGGGTAAACATCCAATAGACTCTAAACAAAAAACACCTTGATGGTGGATGACCAAATTTGGGGAGCCATGAGGGGCACAAGAGAGAATCATTTTGTCAGAGTTTCATTGAAATACACAAAGAAACCTAGTACCCACAAGCTAAGAAACATGGAATTATTTCCAGTTGGCTAAAACGCTTTTCTGTGAGTTTGAAACTCTTTTGCTACCTAGTGATTCAGCTTTGAGATACTTGAACCAGGACAGAAGCACAGTGTGCTCTTGTGAACTAAAGTGTTGTTCTGCATTTTTAAAGTTCTAGCATTAACCATTTAAGAATTAAACTCACAGGCGTTTTCAGGCATTTTCGCCTAATCAGGGTAAACATCCAATAGACTGTAAACAAAAAACCCTTGATGGTGGGATGACCAAATTTGGGGAGCCATGAGGGGCACAAGAGAGAATCATTTTGTCAGAGTTTCATTGAAATACACAAAGAAACCTAGTACCCACAAGCTAAGAAACATGGAATTATTTCCAGTTGGCTAAAACGCTTTTCTGTGAGTTTGAAACTCTTTTGCTACCTAGTGATTCAGCTTTGAGATACTTGAACCAGGACAGAAGCACAGTGTGCTCTTGTGATCTGAAGTGCTTTTCTGCATTTTCAAAGTTCTAGCATTAACCATTGAGGAATTAAACTACAGGCGTTTTCAGTGAAATTCGCCTAATCAGGGTAAACATCCAATAGGCTCTAAAAAAAAAACCCGTGATGGTGGGATGACCAAATTTGGGGAGCCATGAGGGGCACAAGAGAGAATCATTTTGTCAGAGTTTCATTGAAATACACAAAGAAACCTAGTACCCACAAGCTAAGAAACATGGAATTATTTCCAGTTGGCTAAAACGCTTTTCTGTGAGTTTGAAACTCTTTTGCTACCTAGTGATTCAGCTTTGAGATACTTGAACCAGGACAGAAGCACAGTGTGCTCTTGTGAACTAAAGTGCTTTTCTGCATTTTTAAAGTTCTAGCATTAACCATTTAAGAATTAAACTCACAGGCGTTTTCAGGAAATTTTCGCCTAATCAGGGTAAACATCCAATAGACTGTAAACAAAACACCCTTGATGGTGGATGACCAAATTTGGGGAGCCATGAGGGGCACAAGAGAGAATCATTTTGTCAGAGTTTCATTGAAATACACAAAGAAACCTAGTACCCACAAGCTAAGAAACATGGAATTATTTCCAGTTGGCTAAAACGCTTTTCTGTGAGTTTGAAACTCTTTTGCTACCTAGTGATTCAGCTTTGAGATACTTGAACCAGGACAGAAGCACAGTGTGCTCTTGTGATCTGAAGTGCTTTTCTGCATTTTCAAAGTTCTAGCATTAACCATTGAGGAATTAAACTACAGGCGTTTTCAGTGAAATTCGCCTAATCAGGGTAAACATCCAATAGGCTCTAAACAAAAAAACCCGTGATGGTGGGATGACCAAATTTGGGGAGCCATGAGGGGCACAAGAGAGAATCATTTTTTCAGAGTTTCATTGAAATACACAAAGAAACCTAGTACCCAGAAGCTAAGAAACATGGAATTATTTCCAGTTGGCTAAAACGCTTTTCTGTGAGTTTGAAACTCTTTTGCTACCTAGTGATTCAGCTTTGAGATACTTGAACCAGGACAGAAGCACAGTGTGCTCTTGTGAACTGAAGTGTTTTTCTGCATTTTTAAAGTTCTAGCATTAACCATTTGAGAATTAAACTACAGGCGTTTTCAGTGATTTTCGCCTAATCAGGGTAAACATCCAATAGACTGTAAACAAAAACCCTTGATGGTGGGATGACCAAATTTGGGGAGCCATGAGGGGCACAAGAGAGAATCATTTTGTCAGAGTTTCATTGAAATACACAAAGAAACCTAGTACCCACAAGCTAAGAAACATGGAATTATTTCCAGTTGGCTAAAACCCTTTTCTGTGAGTTTGAAACTCTTTTGCTACCTAGTGATTCAGCTTTGAGATACTTGAACCAGGACAGAAGCACAGTGTGCTCTTGTGATATGAAGTGCTTTTCTGCATTTTCAACGTTCTAGCTTTAAACATTGAGGAATTAAAATGCAGGCGTTTTCAGTGAAATTCGCCTAATCAGGGTAAACATTCAATAGGCTCTAAACAAAAAAACCCGTGATGGTGGATTGACCAAATTTGGGGAGCCATGAGGGGCACAAGAGAGAATCATTTTGTCAGAGTTTCATTGAAGTACACAAAGAAACCTAGTACCCACAAGCTAAGAAACATGGAAGTATTTCCAGTTGGCTAAAACGCTTTTCTGTGAGTTTGAAACTCTTTTGCTACCTAGTGATTCAGCTTTGAGATACTTGAACAAGGAGAGAAGCACTGTGTGCTCTTGTGAACTAAAGTGTTGTTCTGCGTTTTTAAAGTTCTAGCACTAACCATTTAAGAATTAAACTCACAGGCGTTTTCAGGCATTTTCGCCTAATCTGGGTAAACATCCAATAGACTGTAAACAAAAAACACCCTTGATGGTGGGATGACCAAACTTGGGGAGCCTGGAGGGGCACATGAGAGAATCATTTTTTCAGAGTTTCATTGAAATACACAAAGAAAGCTAGTGCCCAGAAGCTAAGAAACATGGAATTATTTCCAGTTCTCTAAAACGCTTTTCTGTGAGTTTGAAACTCTTTTGCTACCTAGTGATTCAGCTTTGAGATACTTGAACCAGGACAGAAGCACAGTGTGCTCTTGTGATCTGAAGTGCTTTTCTGCATTTTCAAAGTTCTAGCATTAACCATTGAGGAATTAAACTACAGGCGTTTTAAGTGAAATTCGCCTAATCAGGGTAAACATCCAATAGGCTCTAAACACAAAACACGTGATGGTGGATTGACCAAATTTGGGGAGCCATGAGGGGCACAAGAGAGAATCATTTTGTCAGAGTTTGATTGAAATACACAAAGAAACCTAATACCCACAAGCTAAGAAACATGGAATTATTTCCAGTTGGCTAAAACCCTTTTCTGTGAGTTTGAAACTCTTTTGCTACCTAGTGATTCAGCTTTGAGATACTTGAACCAGGACAGAAGCACAGTGTGCTCTTGTGATATGAAGTGCTTTTCTGCATTTTCAAAGTTCTAGTTGTTGGGACTATGTTGCCAAGGGATAAAGATTTGACTGCTTACCACACCTTTAAGGACCGGGGCTAAAACCAAGGGGTGTGGCTATGACGTATGGTGAGAGGCTGAACCGCCTTGCTTGCTGATTGGTTAGTTCTAGGCCTATTTAATGTCAATGCTTGTTCAATAAAGCGAGTTTCTTCGGACATCCCGTGCTATATACAAGACTCCCTAGATGTGGCGTGTTATCTGTTCAAACAGGCAGAGGTAAGGCATCTAGCGATTTCTGTCTTAAGCTCGCCCCGCCGGGTGAGTTTGCAATTCGTCTTGCAGGCAGGAGGAATTCCCTTTAGGGCCCTTAAAGGGAAGCAACTCAGAACTGGCTCTGTGATATTCATAACTCGGACCCCGGCAAAGTTCTTTAAACATTGAGGAATTAAAATGCAGGCGTTTTCAGTGAAATTCGCCTAATCAGGGTAAACATTCAATAGGCTCTAAAAAAAAACCCGTGATGGTGGATTGACCAAATTTGGGGAGCCATGAGGGGCACAAGAGAGAATCATTTTGTCAGAGTTTCATTGAAGTACACAAAGAAACCTAGTACCCACAAGCTAAGAAACATGGAAGTATTTCCAGTTGGCTAAAACGCTTTTCTGTGAGTTTGAAACTCTTTTGCTACCTAGTGATTCAGCTTTGAGATACTTGAACAAGGAGAGAATCACAGTGTGCTCTTGTAAACTAAAGTGTTGTTCTGCGTTTTTAAAGTTCTAGCATTAACCATTTAAGAATTAAACTCACAGGCGTTTTCAGGCATTTTCGCCTAATCAGGGTAAACATCAAATAGACTGTAAAAAAAACCACCCTTGATGGTGGGATGACCAAACTTGGGGAGCCTTGAGGGGCACAAGAGAGAATCATTTTGTCAGAGTTTCATTGAAATACACAAAGAAACCTAATACCCACAAGCTAAGAAACATGGAATTATTTCCAGTTGGCTAAAACCCTTTTCTGTGAGTTTGAAACTCTTTTGCTACCTAGTGATTCAGCTTTGAGATACTTGAACCAGGACAGAAGCACAGTGTGCTCTTGTGATCTGAAGTGCTATTCTGCATTTTCAAAGTTCTAGCTTTAACCATTGAGGAATTAAACTACAGGCGTTTTCAGTGAAATTTCGCCTAATCAGGGTAAATATCCAATAGGCTCTAAACAAAAAACCCGTGATGGTGGGATGACCAAATTTGGGGAGCCATGAGGGGCACAAGAGAGAATCATTTTGTCAGAGTTTCATTGAAATACACAAAGAAATCTAGTACCCAGAAGCTAAGAAACATGGAATTATTTCCAGTTGGCTAAATCGCTTTTCTGTGATTTTGAATCTCTTTTGCTACCTAGTGATTCAGCTTTGAGATACTTGAACCAGGACAGGAGCACAGTGTGCTCTTGTGAACTAAAGTGTTGTTTTGCATTTTTAAAGTTCTAGCATTAACCATTTAAGAATTAAACTCACAGGCCTTTTCAGGCATTTTCGCCTAATCAGGGTAAACATCCAATAGACTGTAAACAAAACACCCTTGATGGTGGGATGACCAAACTTGGGGAGCCATGAGGGGCACAAGAGAGAATCATTTTTTCAGAGTTTCATTGAAATACACAAAGAAACCTAGTACCCACAAGCTAAGAAACATGGAATGATTTCCAGTTGGCTAAAACCCTTTTCTGTGAGTTTGAAACTCTTTTGCTACCTAGTGATTCAGCTTTGAGATACTTGAACCAGGACAGAAGCACAGTGTGCTCTTGTGATATGAAGTGCTTTTGTGCATTTTCAACGTTCTAGCTTTAAACATTGAGGAATTAAAATGCAGGCGTTTTCAGTGAAATTCGCCTAATCAGGGTAAACATTCAATAGGCTCTAAACAAAAAAACCGTGATGGTGGATTGACCAAGTTTGGGGAGCCATGAGGGGCACAAGAGAGAATCATTTTGTCAGAGTTTCATTGAAGTACACAAAGAAACCTAGTACCCACAAGCTAAGAAACATGGAAGTATTTCCAGTTGGCTAAAACGCTTTTCTGTGAGTTTCAAACTCTTTTGCTACCTAGTGATTCAGCTTTGAGATACTTGAACAAGGAGAGAAGCACTGTGTGCTCTTGTGAACTAAAGTGTTGTTCTGCGTTTTTAAAGTTCTAGCACTAACCATTTAAGAATTAAACTCACAGGCGTTTTCAGGCATTTTCGCCTAATCTGGGTAAACATCCAATAGACTGTAAACAAAACACCCTTGATGGTGGGATGACCAAACTTGGGGAGCCTGGAGGGGCACATGAGAGAATCATTTTTTCAGAGTTTCATTGAAATACACAAAGAAAGCTAGTGCCCAGAAGCTAAGAAACATGGAATTATTTCCAGTTCTCTAAAACGCTTTTCTGTGAGTTTGAAACTCTTTTGCTACCTAGTGATTCAGCTTTGAGATACTTGAACCAGGACAGAAGCACAGTGTGCTCTTGTGATCTGAAGTGCTTTTCTGCATTTTCAAAGTTCTAGCATTAACCATTGAGGAATTAAACTACAGGCGTTTTAAGTGAAATTCGCCTAATCAGGGTAAACATCCAATAGGCTCTAAACAAAAACACGTGATGGTGGATTGACCAAATTTGGGGAGCCATGAGGGGCACAAGAGAGAATCATTTTGTCAGAGTTTGATTGAAATACACAAAGAAACCTAATACCCACAAGCTAAGAAACATGGAATTATTTCCAGTTGGCTAAAACCCTTTTCTGTGAGTTTGAAACTCTTTTGCTACCTAGTGATTCAGCTTTGAGATACTTGAACCAGGACAGAAGCACAGTGTGCTCTTGTGATATGAAGTGCTTTTCTGCATTTTCAACGTTCTAGGTTGTTGGGACTATGTCTGCCAAGGGATAAAGATTTGACTGCTTACCACACCTTTAAGGACCGGGGCTAAACCAAGGGGTGTGGCTATGACGTAGCGTGAGAGGCTGAACCGCCTTGCTTGCTGATTGGTTAGTTCTAGGCCTATTTAATGTCAATGCTTGTTCAATAAAGCGAGTTCTTCGGACATCCCGTGCTATATACAAGACTCCCTAGATGTGGCGTGTTATCTGTTCAAACAGGCAGAGGTAAGGCATCTAGCGATTTCTGTCTTAAGCTCGCCCCGCCGGGTGAGTTGCAATTCGTCTTGCAGGCAGGAGGAATTCCCTTTAGGGCCCATAAAGGGAAGCAACTCAGAACCTGGCTCTATTCATAACTCGGACCCCGGCACTAGGTTTAAACATTGAGGAATTAAAATGCAGGCGTTTTCAGTGAAATTCGCCTAATCAGGGTAAACATTCAATAGGCTCTAAAGAAAAAACCCGTGATGGTGGATTGACCAAATTTGGGGAGCCATGAGGGGCACAAGAGAGAATCATTTTGTCAGAGTTTCATTGAAGTACACAAAGAAACCTAGTACCCACAAGCTAAGAAACATGGAAGTATTTCCAGTTGGCTAAAACGCTTTTCTGTGAGTTTGAAACTCTTTTGCTACCTAGTGATTCAGCTTTGAGATACTTGAACAAAGAGAGAATCGCAGTGTGCTCTTGTAAACTAAAGTGTTGTTCTGCGTTTTTAAAGTTCTAGCATTAACCATTTAAGAATTAACTCACAGGCGTTTTCAGGCATTTTCGCCTAATCAGGGTAAACATCAAATAGACTGTAAAACAAACCACCCTTGATGGTGGGATGACCAAACTTGGGGAGCCTTGAGGGGCACAAGAGAGAATCATTTTGTCAGAGTTTGATTGAAATACACAAAGAAACCTAATACCCACAAGCTAAGAAACATGGAATTATTTCCAGTTGGCTAAAACCCTTTTCTGTGAGTTTGAAACTCTTTTGCTACCTAGTGATTCAGCTTTGAGATACTTGAACCAGGACAGAAGCACAGTGTGCTCTTGTGATCTGAAGTGCTATTCTGCATTTTCAAAGTTCTAGCTTTAACCATTGAGGAATTAAACTACAGGCGTTTTCAGTGAAATTTGCCTAATCAGGGTAAATATCCAATAGGCTCTAAACAAAAAACCCGTGATGGTGGGATGACCAAATTTGGGGAGCCATGAGGGGCACAAGAGAGAATCATTTTGTCAGAGTTTCATTGAAATACACAAAGAAATCTAGTACCCAGAAGCTAAGAAACATGGAATTATTTCCAGTTGGCTAAATCGCTTTTCTGTGATTTTGAATCTCTTTTGCTTCCTAGTGATTCAGCTTTGAGATACTTGAACCAGGACAGGAGCACAGTGTGCTCTTGTGAACTAAAGTGTTGTTTTGCATTTTTAAAGTTCTAGCATTAACCATTTAAGAATTAAACTCACAGGCCTTTTCAGGCATTTTCGCCTAATCAGGGTAAACATCCAATAGACTGTAAACAAAACACCCTTGATGGTGGGATGACCAAACTTGGGGAGCCATGAGGGGCACAAGAGAGAATCATTTTTTCAGAGTTTCATTGAAATACACAAAGAAACCTAGTACCCACAAGCTAAGAAACATGGAATGATTTCCAGTTGGCTAAAACCCTTTTCTGTGAGTTTGAAACTCTTTTGCTACCTAGTGATTCAGCTTTGAGATACTTGAACCAGGACAGAAGCACAGTGTGCTCTTGTGATATGAAGTGCTTTTGTGCATTTTCAACGTTCTAGCTTTAAACATTGAGGAATTAAAATGCAGGCGTTTTCAGTGAAATTCGCCTAATCAGGGTAAACATTCAATAGGCTCTAAACAAAAAAAACCGTGATGGTGGATTGACCAAGTTTGGGGAGCCATGAGGGGCACAAGAGAGAATCATTTTGTCAGAGTTTCATTGAAGTACACAAAGAAACCTAGTACCCACAAGCTAAGAAACATGGAAGTATTTCCAGTTGGCTAAAACGCTTTTCTGTGAGTTTCAAACTCTTTTGCTACCTAGTGATTCAGCTTTGAGATACTTGAACAAGGAGAGAAGCACTGTGTGCTCTTGTGAACTAAAGTGTTGTTCTGCGTTTTTAAAGTTCTAGCACTAACCATTTAAGAATTAAACTCACAGGCGTTTTCAGGCATTTTCGCCTAATCTGGGTAAACATCCAATAGACTGTAAACAAAACACCCTTGATGGTGGGATGACCAAACTTGGGGAGCCTGGAGGGGCACATGAGAGAATCATTTTTTCAGAGTTTCATTGAAATACACAAAGAAAGCTAGTGCCCAGAAGCTAAGAAACATGGAATTATTTCCAGTTCTCTAAAACGCTTTTCTGTGAGTTTGAAACTCTTTTGCTACCTAGTGATTCAGCTTTGAGATACTTGAACCAGGACAGAAGCACAGTGTGCTCTTGTGATCTGAAGTGCTTTTCTGCATTTTCAAAGTTCTAGCATTAACCATTGAGGAATTAAACTACAGGCGTTTTAAGTGAAATTCGCCTAATCAGGGTAAACATCCAATAGGCTCTAAAACAAAAACACGTGATGGTGGATTGACCAAATTTGGGGAGCCATGAGGGGCACAAGAGAGAATCATTTTGTCAGAGTTTGATTGAAATACACAAAGAAACCTAATACCCACAAGCTAAGAAACATGGAATTATTTCCAGTTGGCTAAAACCCTTTTCTGTGAGTTTGAAACTCTTTTGCTACCTAGTGATTCAGCTTTGAGATACTTGAACCAGGACAGAAGCACAGTGTGCTCTTGTGATATGAAGTGCTTTTTCTGCATTTTCAACGTTCTAGGTTGTTGGGACTATGTCTGCCAAGGGATAAAGATTTGACTGCTTACCACACCTTTAAGGACCGGGGCTAAACCAAGGGGTGTGGCTATGACGTAGCGTGAGAGGCTGAACCGCCTTGCTTGCTGATTGGTTAGTTCTAGGCCTATTTAATGTCAATGCTTGTTCAATAAAGCGAGTTCTTCGGACATCCCGTGCTATATACAAGACTCCCTAGATGTGGCGTGTTATCTGTTCAAACAGGCAGAGGTAAGGCATCTAGCGATTTCTGTCTTAAGCTCGCCCCGCCGGGTGAGTTGCAATTCGTCTTGCAGGCAGGAGGAATTCCCTTTAGGGCCCATAAAGGGAAGCAACTCAGAACCTGGCTCTATTCATAACTCGGACCCCGGCAGGTTGGCGCCCAAACGTGGGGCGGGAACAAGGAAAAAATTATCGGTGAGCTTAATAAGGTTAGAGACACAGCGTCTCTTTCGCTGCAGAAATCCCCTTTTATTATGGGACAAATCTTAGCATTCAGGAAATCACGAGACCCAGCCCTTGAGGCGTGGCGCAGTTTATTGAGAAAGCAAGGTCTCCAAATATCAGACGGTCAATCGGAAATAATCTGGAGTTCATTAAAACGGGCGGCTCCCTGGCTCCAAAAGTCTGATTTTAATTCTTGGGAGATTTGGGACGAAATAACACAAATTTTAAGGGACCGAGAAATTGAGTACGGGGAATCCCCGCCTCCGGGAGTTTATCCAGCTTTATCCGCCCTAAAAGCATACTCGCTTTTACAAGAAAAACAAACACCTAACTTTTCCCGGTCCGCAAATTTAAAGAAATCTCACTCCAGGGAATTAGAAACTACAGCCCCTCCTTTAGAGAGTTCTAACAAGGTCCCCGAGAACAAAGACCTCCAACCACGTGGCTCGAAACTTTCTGAAAGTGATCCGCCATTTTCTGAATTAGCTCTTAGTAAGCCTTTGGCGCCATTACCATACCAAGAGGCGCCAGCGCCCTCTAGTGGGCTTTCACCTGTAATGGCATTTCCAGTTAATTTAACAAAACTTCCTATAGCTAAAATCACTCAAAAAGCTAATAAAAATCTGGCCACATTTATTGAGAAAGTAGAAAAAGGCCTTCAAAGAAAACTTCCACCTAATGACCAATTTACAAAAATGTTAGTTTGGGAAGAAATGACCACAAATCACAAGCTGGCCTATGCTAAGTTAAAAGATAAATTTATAAAAAGATGGATTATTACCACCAAAGATGTGGGTTCAACAACTCACCAGTCTCAGATATTAAACACTCCCATTAATGCTCGTACTAAGATATTAACAACAGTTTTAAATAGAAAAGAAACCTATTTTAAATACGGACGACAAGGCTATTTTAAAAAAGACTACCCCGATGGTCTTGGTCGGCCTCCAGAAGGCTCCCCTGGCCAGATCTCAAAAGATTTAACCTTAATTATTATTGATATTAAAGATTGTTATTTTTCAATACCTCTTCATCCAGATGATTATAAAAAATTTACATTCTCTGTCCCATCGACCAATTGTCATAAGCCAGATGAAAGATATAAATGGATAGTGCTCCCTCAAGGTATGGCTAATAGCCCAGCCTTTTGTCAATATTATGTTTCATGTCTTCTGTCACCATTAATGAAAAAATCACAGCTTACCTTATATGTCTATATGGATGACATCATCCTGGGTACTACTGATGTCCAACAACTAAACTCTGCTTACTTAACCCTCCGAGAGCTCTTAGAAAAAGGAGGATTACACATATCCAATGATAAAATACAAACTATTCCTCCCTTTAAAATATTGGGGACAAAAATTAGCCTAGACTCTGTTTGTCCTCTCAAACCCCAACTTCTCATTCAAAAATCTTATTCCTTGACAGAGTTACAAAAGCTACTAGGAGAGCTAAACTGGTTAAGACCTTGGCTTCATACCTCTACTGAGGATTTATTACCTCTCTTTGAGTTGCTACGGGGAAAATCCCCCTCTGATGTGATTTTACTAGAAGAGAGTCATCTGTCAATATTACAAAAAGTCCAAGATGCCCTCAATTCAGCCCAATTGGCTCGATACCAACCAAAGCAACCTCTATATTTATGGATTTTCTCAGGTGCTAAACTCCTGACAGCTGTGCTCACCCAGATGGGAAATCCCTTAGAATGGATACATTCCTCTGTGGGAGGAGCACCTCGAGTTTATTCCCAATTAGATCAATTAGCAGATCTTGTAATAAAAGGAAGAGATACATCATTGAGGCATTATGGAAAAGACCCAGATATTTTAACAATTCCTTACCGTTTGTCAGATTTTGAATGGATACAGAGAAACAACCCTAGAGTCTCCTATGCATTAGAAGGATTTCTAGGAAAAGTTGACTGTCATTACGGGTCAAGCAAATGGACTTCTTCTTTCCCCAAACTGGAGTGGACTCCCCCCATCTTGTTTTCTAGCAAGCCACTCCCCAAGGCAGTAAATGTCTTCACAGATGGAGGAAAAGAAGGGTCAGCAGTTGTAATATTTCACCCATCCTCAGGCCAAAGGACACAATACTTTGAAGCAGTTACTGGTTCTGCTCAATTTAAAGAATTATATGCTGTTGCATTAGCCTTGACCCATGTCCAAGAGCCTATGAATCTTTTCTCAGATAGTTTATATGTAATTAACCTATTACCTACTTTAAATGCCTCATGTATAAAGATAGATAATAATCCTATCACCCCTCTGATGATCCAGGTTCGATCCCTGTTAAAAGGGCGTAATGAACCTATGTTCCTCCAACATCTTAGGGGACATCAAGGCGTATCTGGGCCCCTATCTGAGGGAAATCAGGCCGCTGACCGGTTGGCCACCACAGGTGTATTAACAGTTACAGTTCCATATCAACAAGACCTTCAGTTAGCTCAAGGTCTTCACAACCTTACTCATTTAAATTGGAGAGGTCTACATAATAAATTTCCTTTAGTTCCTATAAAAGATTTAAAAAAGATTATAAGGACATGTAAATCTTGTTTGCCCTTCTTACAGGTCCCACCTCTCCAGTCCCCTGGGGTAAATCCCAGAGGCCTAAGGCCCAACACTATCTGGCAAACTGATGTAACCCATTATGTGCCATTTGGAAAATTAAAATATATATTTATGTCCATAGATACTTATTCACATGCTTGTTGGGCCACGGCACATTCTGGAGAAAGGGCTAAACATGCTGAAAGTCACTTTTTACAATGCTTTGCTATTCTTGGATTGCCAAAACAAGTTAAAACTGATAATGGACCCTGTTTTGTAAGCAAATCATTACAAAAATTCTTCCAAACTTGGCATATTAAGCATACCACAGGGATTCCATATAACCCAAAAGGACAAGCCATAATAGAAAGACATAATAAAACCTTAAAGGACCAATTAATAAAACAAAATGGGGGAAGCAACCCTCATGACCAGTTGAAAACAGCTATGCTTGCTTTAAATATTTTAAATTTTTCCAAACAGCAGCCTCTATCTGCATTTCAGAGACACTGGTCTAACCAAACGCCTTATATAAAAGTTGAGGTCCGATGGAAAGACCCATTAACTGGAGTCTGGAGAGGTCCTGATCCATTAATAAGTGCTGGCAGAGGTTTTGGATGTGTCTTCCCAATGGGGGAGCAAAACCCTATATGGGTGCCTGCCAGAGATCTCAAATATTGCCAATCCGACCAAAATGACTACCCAGGAGCACAAGCTCTTGAGGAGTGATCCTTTCTTTTTCCACAGAAATGAAAAAACCGTGACAAAGCTCCTGTCGTGCTGTGATTAACCTTCTCATCACATCCATTTCAAAATTCATCAAAGACACTATCCTGGACTCCTTCTTTGTCAACATCTCAACCCTCTGCGATGAGAGAAGAAGGACTGTGCCATTCCTGTGACAATTATCTGGACTTTATGCTAGATGACTTCCTTTGGACTCTGAGAGAAGAGCGCTATATCTTAGGACAATTATTTAGACTTTATGCTGGACGGCTTCCTTTGGACTCTAAGAGAAGAGTCCCATTCCTGTGACAGTCATCTGGACTTTAGGCCAAAAGGCTTCCTTTAAACTAAACTAAATAGATGGACTTTCTCTTTTTGGTGAAATCCTTGCTAAATGGGTAGACTTTCTCTTTTTGGTGAAATCCTTGCTAAATGGGTAGACTTTCTCTTTTTGGTGAAATCCCTAATTGTCATTGTCTTTGTGTGCACCTTTAGCCCTATAGAACTGGCCAGATACAGCTAGGTGGTCTACTGTCACGCTGAGCTATAGCCCTATAGGTTTGGCCACGGTCCTTAACAAGATGCAGAGGTATGCCATCCAGTCAAGCCTTCCCAAAGGTGACTGTCATGTCCCGTGTGCTCCCCTTGGCCACCTGCTGGCCCTAGACACGTCCACCTAAAGTGCTAGAGTGATAGCCAATAACAGGTAAGATTTTTCCCAAAGAGGAGAAGTCGACCTAGACGGGCACACTCTCTATGAGTTGGACACCCTACAAGATGGGACATCCCATTTAAAAATAAATGGAGAGACCCATTTTTTAAATAAACAAAAAAAGGGGAATTGTTGGGACTATGTCTGCCAAGGGATAAAGATTTGACTGCTTACCACACCTTTAAGGACCGGGGCTAAACCAAGGGGTGTGGCTATGACGTAGCGTGAGAGGCTGAACCGCCTTGCTTGCTGATTGGTTAGTTCTAGGCCTATTTAATGTCAATGCTTGTTCAATAAAGCGAGTTCTTCGGACATCCCGTGCTATATACAAGACTCCCTAGATGTGGCGTGTTATCTGTTCAAACAGGCAGAGGTAAGGCATCTAGCGATTTCTGTCTTAAGCTCGCCCCGCCGGGTGAGTTGCAATTCGTCTTGCAGGCAGGAGGAATTCCCTTTAGGGCCCATAAAGGGAAGCAACTCAGAACCTGGCTCTATTCATAACTCGGACCCCGGCACTAGGTTTAAACATTGAGGAATTAAAATGCAGGCGTTTTCAGTGAAATTCGCCTAATCAGGGTAAACATTCAATAGGCTCTAAAGAAAAAACCCGTGATGGTGGATTGACCAAATTTGGGGAGCCATGAGGGGCACAAGAGAGAATCATTTTGTCAGAGTTTCATTGAAGTACACAAAGAAACCTAGTACCCACAAGCTAAGAAACATGGAAGTATTTCCAGTTGGCTAAAACGCTTTTCTGTGAGTTTGAAACTCTTTTGCTACCTAGTGATTCAGCTTTGAGATACTTGAACAAGGAGAGAATCGCAGTGTGCTCTTGTAAACTAAAGTGTTGTTCTGCGTTTTTAAAGTTCTAGCATTAACCATTTAAGAATTAAACTCACAGGCGTTTTCAGGCATTTTCGCCTAATCAGGGTAAACATCAAATAGACTGTAAACAAACCACCCTTGATGGTGGGATGACCAAACTTGGGGAGCCTTGAGGGGCACAAGAGAGAATCATTTTGTCAGAGTTTGATTGAAATACACAAAGAAACCTAATACCCACAAGCTAAGAAACATGGAATTATTTCCAGTTGGCTAAAACCCTTTTCTGTGAGTTTGAAACTCTTTTGCTACCTAGTGATTCAGCTTTGAGATACTTGAACCAGGACAGAAGCACAGTGTGCTCTTGTGATCTGAAGTGCTATTCTGCATTTTCAAAGTTCTAGCTTTAACCATTGAGGAATTAAACTACAGGCGTTTTCAGTGAAATTTGCCTAATCAGGGTAAATATCCAATAGGCTCTAAACAAAAAACCCGTGATGGTGGGATGACCAAATTTGGGGAGCCATGAGGGGCACAAGAGAGAATCATTTTGTCAGAGTTTCATTGAAATACACAAAGAAATCTAGTACCCAGAAGCTAAGAAACATGGAATTATTTCCAGTTGGCTAAATCGCTTTTCTGTGATTTTGAATCTCTTTTGCTTCCTAGTGATTCAGCTTTGAGATACTTGAACCAGGACAGGAGCACAGTGTGCTCTTGTGAACTAAAGTGTTGTTTTGCATTTTTAAAGTTCTAGCATTAACCATTTAAGAATTAAACTCACAGGCCTTTTCAGGCATTTTCGCCTAATCAGGGTAAACATCCAATAGACTGTAAACAAAACACCCTTGATGGTGGGATGACCAAACTTGGGGAGCCATGAGGGGCACAAGAGAGAATCATTTTTTCAGAGTTTCATTGAAATACACAAAGAAACCTAGTACCCACAAGCTAAGAAACATGGAATGATTTCCAGTTGGCTAAAACCCTTTTCTGTGAGTTTGAAACTCTTTTGCTACCTAGTGATTCAGCTTTGAGATACTTGAACCAGGACAGAAGCACAGTGTGCTCTTGTGATATGAAGTGCTTTTCTGCATTTTCAACGTTCTAGCTTTAAACATTGAGGAATTAAAATGCAGGCGTTTTCAGTGAAATTCGCCTAATCAGGGTAAACATCAATAGGCTCTAAACAAAAAAACCCGTGATGGTGGATTGACCAAGTTTGGGGAGCCATGAGGGGCACAAGAGAGAATCATTTTGTCAGAGTTTCATTGAAATACACAAAGAAACCTAGTACCCACAAGCTAAGAAACATGGAATTATTTCCAGTTGGCTAAAACGCTTTTCTGTGAGTTTGAAACTCTTTTGCTACCTAGTGATTCAGCTTTGAGATACTTGAACCAGGACAGAAGCACTGTGTGCTCTTGTGAACTGAAGTGTTGTTCTGCATTTTCAAAGTTCTAGCATTAACCATTTGAGGAATTAAACTCACAGGCGTTTTCATGAATTTTCGCCTAATCAGGGTAAACATCCAATAGGCTGTAAACAAAAAACACCCGTGATGGTGGGATGACCAAATTTGGGGAGCCATGAGGGGCACATGAGAGAATCATTTTGTCAGAGTTTCATTGAAATACACAAAGAAACCTAGTGCCCAGAAGCTAAGAAACATGGAATTATTTCCAGTTGGCTAAAACGCTTTTCTGTGAGTTTGAAACTCTTTTGCTACCTAGTGATTCAGCTTTGAGATACTTGAACCAGGAACAGAAGCACAGTGTGCTCTTGTGTGAACTGAAGTGCTTTTCTGCATTTTCAAAGTTCTAGCATTAACCATTGAGGAATTAAACTCACAGGCGTTTTCAGTGAAATTCGCCTAATCAGGGTAAACATCCAATAGCTGTAAAAAAAGCACCCTTGATGGTGGGATGACCAAATTTGGGGAGCCATGAGGGGCACAAGAGAGAATCATTTTGTCAGAGTTTCATTGAAATACACAAAGAAACCTAGTGCCCACAAGCTAAGAAACATGGAATTATTTCCAGTTGGCTAAAACGCTTTTCTGTGAGTTTGAAACTCTTTTGCTACCTAGTGATTCAGCTTTGAGATACTTGAACCAGGAGAGAAGCACAGTGTGCTCTTGTGATCTGAAGTGCTTTTCTGCATTTTCAAAGTTCTAGCATTAACCATTTAAGAATTAAACTCACAGGCGTTTTCAGGCATTTTCGCCTAATCAGGGTAAACATCCAATAGACTGTAAACAAAAACCCTTGATGGTGGGATGACCAAACTTGGGGAGCCTGAGGGCACATGAGAGAATCATTTTTTCAGAGTTTCATTGAAATACACAAAGAAACCTAGTGCCCAGAAGCTAAGAAACATGGAATTATTTCCAGTTCGCTAAAACGCTTTTCTGTGAGTTGAAACTCTTTTGCTACCTAGTGATTCAGCTTTGAGATACTTGAACCAGGAAGAAGCACAGTGTGCTCTTGTGAATGAAGTGCTTTCCTGCATTTTCAAAGTTCTAGCATCAACCATTTGAGGAATTAAACTAACAGGCGTTTTTCAGTGAAATTCGCCTAATCAGGATAAACATCCAATAGGCTCAAAACAAAACACCCGTGATGGTGGGATGACCAACCTTGGGGAGCCATGAGGGGCACATGAGAGAATCATTTTGTCAGAGTTTCATTGAAATACACAAAGAAACCTAGTGCCCCAGAAGCTAAGAAACATGGAATTATTTCCAGTTCGCAAAATTGCTTTTCTGTGAGTTTGAAACTCTTTTGCTACAAAGTGATTCAGCTTTGAGATACTTGAACCAGGACAGAAGCACAGTGTGCTCTTGTGAACTAAAGAGCTGTTCTGTGTTTTCAAAGTTCTAGCATTAACCATTTAGGAATTAAACTAACAGGGTTTTTCAGGCAAATTCGCCTAATCAGGGTAAACATCCATATAGGCTCTAAACAAAACACCCGTGATGGTGGGATGACCAAACTTGGGGAGCCATGAGGGGCACAAGAGAGAATCATTTTATCAGAGTTTCATTGAAATACACAAAGAAACCTAGTACCCAAGAGCTAAGAAACATGGCAATTATTTCCAGTTCGCTAAAACGCTTTTCTGTGAGTTTGAAACTGTTTTCCTACCAAGCGATTCAGCTTTGAGATACTTGAACCAGGACAGAAGCACAGTGTGCTCTTGTGAACTAAAGTGCTTTCCTGTGTTTTCAAAGTTCTAATTAAACCATTGAGGAATATAAACTAACAGGCGTTTTCAGCAAATTCGCCTAATCAGGGTAAATATCCTAGGCTTTAAACAAAGCACCCAGATGGTGGGATGACCAAATTTGGGAAGCCATGAGGGGCTCATGAGAGAATCATTTTCTCAGAGTTTTATTGAAATACACAAAGAAACCTAGTGCCCAGAGCTAAGAAACATGCAATTATTTCCAGTTGCTAAACGCTTTTTCTGTCAGTTTGAAACTCTTTTGCTACCAAGTGATTCAGCTTTCGAGATACTTGAACCAGGACAGAAGCACAGTGTCCTTGTGATCTGAAATGCAATTTTCCTGCATTTTCAAAGTTCTAGCATTAAACCATTGAGAATTAAACTAACAGGATGTTTTCTGTCAAATTCGCCTAATCAGGGTAAACATCCAAGAAGCTGTAAACAAAAACACCCGTGATGGTGGGATGACCAAATTTGGGGAGCCATGAGGAGCTCATGAGAGAATCATTTAATCAGAGTTTCATTGAAATACACAAAGAAACCTCGTACCCAGGAGCTAAGAAACATGGAATTATTTCAGTTCGCTAAAACGCTTTTCTGTGAGTTTGAAACTCTTTTGCTACCAAGCAATTCAGCTTTGAGATACTTGAACCAGGACAGAAGCACAGTGTGCTCTTGTGAACTAAAGTTTTCCTGCGTTTTTAAATTCCTAGCATAAACCATTTAAGAATTAAACTAACAGGTGTTTTCAGGCAAATTCGCCTAATCAGGGTAAACATCCAAAGACTGTAAACAAAACACCCGTGATGGTGGGATGACCAAACTTGGGGAGCCTTAAAAGCTCATGAGAGAATCATTTAATTCAGAGTTTCATTGAAATACACAAAGAAACCTAGTGCCCAGGAGCTAAGAAACATGGCAATTATTTTCAGTTCACTAAAACGCTTTTCTGTGAGTTTGAAACTGTTTTGCTACCAAGCGATTCAGCTTTGAGATACTTGAACCAGGGAGAAGCACAGTGTGCTCTTGTGAACTAAAGTGCTTTCCTGCGTTTTCAAAGTTCTAGCATAAACCATTGAGGAATTAAACTAACAGTCGTTTTCAGGCAAATTCGCCTAATCAGGGTAAACATCCAAAGGCTCTAAACAAAACACCCGTGATGGTGGGATGACCAAACTTGGGGAGCCATGAGGTTCTCATGAGAGAATCATTTAACCAGAGTTTCATTGAAATACACAAGAAACCTCGTGCCCAGGAGCTAAGAAACTTGCAATTATTTCCAGTTTGCTAAAACGCTTTTCTGTGAGTTTGAAACTGTTTTGCTACCAAGGGATTCAGCTTTGAGATACTTGAACCAGGAGAGAAGCACAGTGTCCCTTGTGACCTAAAGTGCTTTCCTGCGTTTTCAAAGTCATATCATAAACAATTGAGAAATTAAACTAACAGGTGTTTTTCAGGCAAATTCGCCTAATCAGGTAAACATCAAAAAGGCTATAAACAAAACACCCGTGATGGTGGGATGACCAAACTTGGGGAGCCATGAGGGGCTCATGAGAGAATCATTTAACCAGAGTATTATTGAAATACACAAAGAAACCTCGTGCCCAAGAGCTAAGAAACTATGCAATTATTTCAGTTCGCAAAATTGCTTTTTCTGTGAGTTTGAAACTGTTTTGCTACCAAGCAATTCAGCTTTGAGATATTTGAACCATGACAGAAGCACAGATTGTGTTGCCTTGTGAACTAACCAGTTTTCCTTAGTTTTCAAAGTTCTAGCATAACCATTGTAGGAATTAAACTAACAGGCGTTTTCAGGCAAATTCGCCTAATCAGGGTCAACATCCAAGATGGCTGTAGACAAAAAACCCGTGATTGTGGGATGACCAAACTTGGGGAGCCATGAGGGGGCTCATGAGAGAAACATTTAATCAGAGTTTATTGAAATACAAAAAGAAACCTGTTCCAGAGCTAAGAAACTTGGCAATTATTTCCAGTTCACTAAAACGCTTTTCTGTGAGTTTGAAACTGTTTTGCTACCAAGCAATTAGCTTTGACATACTTGAACCAGGACAGAAGCACAGTGTGCTCTTGTGAACTTACAGAGATTTCCTGTTTTCAAAGTTCTAGCATTAACCATTGAGGAATTTAACTAACAGGCGTTTTCAAGCAAATTCACCTAATCAGGGTAAACATCCAATAAAGCTCTAAACAAAACACCCGTGATGGTGGGATGACCAAACTTGGGGAGCCATGAGGGGCTCATAAAGAGAATCATTTATCAGACTTTCATTGAAATACACAAAGAAACCTCGTGAACAGGAGCTAGAAACTTGGAATTATTTTCCAGTTTGCTAAAACGCTTTTCTGTGAGTTTGAAACTGTTTTGCTACCAAGCAATTAAGCTTTGAGATACTTGAACCAGGCCTGAAGCAGATTGTCCTGTTATGAAAGAAACAATTTTCCCTTAGTTTTCAAAGTGGTAGCCTAACCATTGTAGAGTTGGAATAACAGATGTTTTCTGTCAAATTCGCCTAATCAGGGTCAACATCCAAGAAGATGTAGACAAAACACCCTGTGATGCTGGAGATGACCTAATTTGGGCAGCCATGAGGAGCTCATGTGAGAATCATTTAATCAGAGTTTCATTGAAATACACAAACAAACCTCGAGCCCAGGAGCTAAGAAACAGGGAATTATTTCAGGTTCGCTAAAACGCATTTCTGTGAGTTTGAAACTGTTTTGCTAACAAGCAATTCAGCTTTGAGATACTTGAACCAGGAGAGAAGCACAGTGTGCTCTTGTGAACTAAAGTGCTTTCCTGCATTTTCAAATTCCTAGCATAAACCATTGAGGAATTAAACTAACAGGTTTTTCAGGCAAATTCGCCTAATCAGGGTAAACATCCTAAAGGCTCTAAACAAAACGCCCGTGACGGTGGGATGACCAAACTTGGGGAGCCATTAAAAGCTCATGAGAGAATCATTTAATTCGAGTTTCATTGAAATACACAAAGAAACCTTGTGCCCAGGAGCTAAGAAACAGGCAATTATTTCCGGTCCACTAAAACGCTTTTCTGTTAGTTTGCAACTGTTTTGCTACCAAGCGATTCAGCTTTGAGATACTTGAACCGGGGGGAGAAGCCCAGTGTGCCCTTGTTAACTAAAGTGCTTTCCTG
>JAKELJ010000067.1:78069-129640 GCA_025594165.1 Tamias sibiricus
ATTCAGGGTAAACATCCAATAGACTGTAAAACAAAACAACCTTGATGGTGGGATGACCAAACGTGGGGAGACTTGAGGGGCACATGAGAGAATCATTTCTTCAGAGTTTCAGTGAAATACACAAAGAAACCTAGTGCCCAGAAGCTAAGAAACATGGAATGATTTCTAGTTCGCTAAAACACTTTTCTGTGAGTTTGAAACTCTTTTGTTAGTGATTCAGCTTTGAGATACGTGAACCAGGAAAGAAGCACAGTGTGCTCTTGTGATCTGAAGTGCTTTTCTGCATTTTCAAAGTTCTAGCTTTAACCATTGAGGAATTAAACTACAGGCATTTTCAGTGAAATTCGCCTAATCAGGGTAAACATCCAATACGCTCTAAACAAAAAACACGTGATGGTGGATTGACCAAATTTGGGGAGCCATGAGGGGCACAAGAGAGAATAATTTTGTCAGAGTTTCATTGAAATACACTAAGAAACCTAGTACCCTCAAGCTAAGAAACATGGAATTATTTCCAGTTGGCTAAAACGCTTTTCTGTGAGTTTGAAACTCTTTTGCTACCTAGTGATTCAGCTTTGAGATACTTGAACCAGGAGAGAATCACAGTGTGCTCTTGTGAACTAAAGTGTTTTTCTATGTTTTTAAATTTCTAGCTTTAACCATTAAAAATTAAACTCACAGGCGTTTTCAGGCATTTTCGCCTAATCAGGGTAAACATCCAATAGACTGTAAACAAAACACCCTTGATGGTGGGATGACCAAACTTGGGGAGCCTTGAGGGGCACATGAGAGAATCATTTTTTCAGAGGTTCATTGAAATACACAAAGAAACCTAGTGCCGAGAAGCTATAAAACTTGGAATTATTTCCAGTTCGCTAAAACGCTTTTCTGTGAGTTTGAAACTCTTTTGTTACCTAGTGATTCAGCTTTGAGATACTTGAACCAGGACAGAAGCACAGTGTGCTCTTGTGATCTGAAGTGCTTTTCTGCATTTTGAAAGTTCTAGCATTAACCATTGAGGAATTAAACTAACAGGAGTTTTCAGTGAAATTCGCCTAATCAGGGTAAACATCCAAAAGGCTCTAAACAAAAAACCCGTGATGGTGAGATGACCGAATTTGGGGAGCCATGAGGGACACAAGAGAGAATCATTTTGTCAGAGTTTCATTGAAATAAACAAAGAAACCTAGTACCCAGAAGCTAAGAAACATGGAATTATTTCCAGTTGGCTAAATCGCTTTTCTGTGAGTTTGAAACTCTTTTGCTACCCAGTGATTCAGCTTTGAGATACTTGAACCAGGACAGAAGCACAGTGTGCTCTTGTGATCTGAAGTGCTTTTCTGCATTTTCAAAGTTCTAGCTTTAACCATTGAGGTATTAAACTACAGGCGTTTTCAGTGAAATTCGCCTAATCAGGGTAAACATCCAATAGACTGTAAACAAAACACCCTTGATGGTGGGATGACCAAACTTGGGGAGCCTTGAGGGACACATGAGAGAATCATTTTTTCAGAGTTTCATTGAAATACACAAAGAAACCTAGTACCCACACAAGCTAAGAAACATGGAATTATTTCCAGTTGGCTAAAACGCTTTTCGGTGAGTTTGAAATTCTTTTGCTAACTAGTGATTCAGCTTTGAGATACTTGAACCAGGAGAGAATCACAGTGTGCTCTTGTGAACTAAAGTTTTGCTCTGCGTTTTTAACGTTCTAGCATTAACCATTTAAGAATTAAACTCACACGCGTTTTCAGGCATTTTCGCCTAATCAGGGTAAACATCCAATAGAGCGTAAACAAAACACCCTTGATGGTGGGATGACCAAACTTGGGGAGCCTTTAGGGGCACAAGAGAGAATCATTTCTTCAGAGTTTCATTGAAATACACAAAGAAACCTAGTGCCCAGAAGCTATGAAACCTGGAATTATTTCCAGTTCGCTAAAACGCTTTTCTGTGAGTTTGAAACTCTTTTGTTTACCTAGTGATTCAGCTTTGAGATACTTGAACCAGGACAGAAGCACAGTGTGCTCTTGTGATCTGAAGTGCTTTTCTGCATTTTGAAAGTTCTAGCATTAACCATTGAGGATTTAAACTAACAGGAGTTTTCAGTGAAATTCGCCTAATCAGGGTAAACATCCAAAAGGCTCTAAACAAAAAACCCGTGATGGTGAGATGACCGAATTTGGGGAGCCATGAGGGACAAAAGAGAGAATCATTTTGTCAGAGTTTCATTGAAATAAACAAAGAAACCTAGCACCCAGAAGCTAAGAAACATGGAATTATTTCCAGTTGGCTAAATCGCTTTTCTGTGAGTTTGAAACTCTTTTGCTACCCAGTGATTCAGCTTTGAGATACTTGAACCAGGACAGAAGCCCAGTGTGCTCTTGTGATATGAAGTGCTTTTCTGCATTTTCAAAGTTCTAGCTTTAACCATTGAGGAATTAAACTACAGGCATTTTCAGTGAAATTCGCCTAATCAGGGTAAACATCCAATACGCTCTAAACAAAAAACACGTGATGGTGGATTGACCAAATTTGGGGAGCCATGAGGGGCACAAGAGAGAATAATTTTGTCAGAGTTTCATTGAAATACACTAAGAAACCTAGTACCCTCAAGCTAAGAAACATGGAATTATTTCCAGTTGGCTAAAACGCTTTTCTGTGAGTTTGAAACTCTTTTGCTACCTAGTGATTCAGCTTTGAGATACTTGAACCAGGAGAGAATCACAGTGTGCTCTTGTGAACTAAAGTGTTTTTCTATGTTTTTAAATTTCTAGCTTTAACCATTAAAAATTAAACTCACAGGCGTTTTCAGGCATTTTCGCCTAATCAGGGTAAACATCCAATAGACTGTAAACAAAACACCCTTGATGGTGGGATGACCAAACTTGGGGAGCCTTGAGGGGCACATGAGAGAATCATTTTTTCAGAGTTTCATTGAAATACACAAAGAAACCTAGTGCCCAGATGCTAAGAAACAGGGAATGCTTTCTAGTTCGCTAAAACGCTTTTCTGTGAGTTTGAAACTCTTTTGTTACCTAGTGATTCAGCTTTGAGATACTTGAACCAGGAAAGAAGCACAGTGTGCTCTTGTGATCTGAAGTGCTTTTCTGCATTTTAAAAGTCCTAGCATTAACCATTGAGGAATTAAACTAACAGGCGTTTTCTGTGAAATTTGCCTAATCAGGGTGAACATCCAATAGGCTCTAAACAAAAAACCCGTGATGGTGTGATGACCAAATTTGGGGAGCAATGAGAGACACAAGAGAGAATCATTTTGTCAGAGTTTCATTGAAATAAACAAAGAAGCCTAGTACCCAGAAGCTAAGAAACATGGAATTATTTCCAGTTGGCTAAATCGCTTTCTTTGAGTTTGAAACTCTTTTGCTACCGAGTGATTCAGCTTTGAGATACTTGAACCAGGACAGAAGCACAGTGTGCTCTTGTGATATGAAGTGCTTTTCTGCATTTTCAAAGTTCTAGCTTTAACCATTGAGGAATTAAACTACAGGCGTTTTCAGTGAAATTCGCCTAATCAGGGTAAACATCCAATAGGCTGTAAACAAAAAACCCGTGATGGTGGATTGACCAAATTTGGGGAGCCATGAGGGGCACAAGAGAGAATCATTTTGTCAGAGTTTCATTGAAATACACAAAGAAACCTAGTACCCACAAGCTAAGAAACATGGAATTATTTCCAGTTGGCTAAAACGCTTTTCTGTGAGTTTGAAATTCTTTTGCTAACTAGTGATTCAGCTTTGAGATACTTGAACCAGGACAGAAGCACAGTGTGCTCTTGTGAACTAAAGTGTTGCTCTGCGTTTTTAAAGTTCTAGCATTAACCATTTAAGAATTAAACTCACAGGCGTTTTCAGGCATTTTGGCCTAATCAGGGTAAACATCCAATAGAGGGTAAACAAAACACCCTTGATGGTGGGATGACCAAACTTGGGAGCCTTTAGGGGCACATGAGAGAATCATTTCTTCAGAGGTTCATTGAAATACACAAAGAAACCTAGTGCCGAGAAGCTATGAAACTTGGAATTATTTCCAGTTCGCTAAAACGCTTTTCTGTGAGTTTGAAAACTCTTTTGTTACCTAGTGATTCAGCTTTGAGATACTTGAACCAGGACAGAAGCACAGTGTTCTCTTGTGATCTGAAGTGCTTTTCTGCATTTTGAAAGTTCTAGCATTAACCATTGAGGAATTAAACTAACAGGAGTTTTCAGTGAAATTCGCCTAATCAGGGTAAACATCCAAAAGGCTCTAAACAAAAAACCCGTGATGGTGAGATGACCGAATTTGGGGAGCCATGAGGGGCACAAGAGAGAATCATTTTGTCAGAGTTTCATTGAAATAAACAAAGAAACCTAGTACCCAGAAGCTAAGAAACATGGAATTATTTCCAGTTGGCTAAATCTCTTTTCTGTGAGTTTGAAACTCTTTTGCTACCCAGTGATTCAGCTTTGAGATACTTGAACCAGGACAGAAGCCCAGTGTGCTCTTGTGATCTGAAGTGCTTTTCTGCATTTTCAAAGTTCTAGCTTTAACCATTGAGGTATTAAACTACAGGCGTTTTCAGTGAAATTCGCCTAATCAGGGTAAACATCCAATAGACTGTAAACAAAACACCCTTGATGGTGGGATGACCAAACTTGGGGAGCCTTGAGGGGCACATGAGAGAATCATTTTTTCAGAGTTTCATTGAAATACACAAAGAAAGCTAGTGCCCAGAAGCTAAGAAACATGGAATTATTTCCAGTTCGCTAAAACGCTTTTCTGTGAGTTTGAAAATCTTTTGCTACCTAGTGATTCAGATTTGAGATACTTGAACCAGGACAGAAGCACAGTGTGCTTTTGTGATCTGAAGTGCTTTTCTGCATTTTCAAAGTTCTAGCATTAACCATTGAGGAATTAAACTACAGGCGTTTTCAGTGAAATTCGCCTAATCAGGGTAAACATCCAATAGGCTCTAAACAAAATACCCGTGATGGTGGGATGACCAAATTTGGGGAGCCATGAGGGGCACAAGAGAGAATCATTTTGTCAGAGTTTCATTGAAATACACTAAGAAACCTAGTACCCAGAAGCTAAGAAACATGGAATTATTTCCAGTTGGCTAAAACGCTTTTCGGTGAGTTTGAAATTCTTTTGCTAACTAGTGATTCAGCTTTGAGATACTTGAACCAGGAGAGAATCACAGTGTGCTCTTGTGAACTAAAGTTTTGCTCTGCGTTTTTAACGTTCTAGCATTAACCATTTAAGAATTAAACTCACACGCGTTTTCAGGCATTTTCGCCTAATCAGGGTAAACATCCAATAGAGCGTAAACAAAACACCCTTGATGGTGGGATGACCAAACTTGGGGAGCCTTTAGGGGCACAAGAGAGAATCATTTCTTCAGAGTTTCATTGAAATGCACAAAGAAACCTAGTGCCCAGAAGCTATGAAACTTGTAATTATTTCCAGTTCGCTAAAACGCTTTTCTGTGAGTTTGAAACTCTTTTGTTACCTAGTGATTCAGCTTTGAGATACTTGAACCAGGACAGAAGCACAGTGTGCTCTTGTGATCTGAAGTGCTTTTCTGCATTTTGAAAGTTCTAGCATTAACCATTGAGGAATTAAACTAACAGGAGTTTTCAGTGAAATTCGCCTAATCAGGGTAAACATCCAAAAGGCTCTAAACAAAAAAACCCGTGATGGTGAGATGACCGAATTTGGGGAGCCCTGAGGGACACAAGAGAGAATCATTTTGTCAGAGTTTCATTGAAACAAACAAGGAAACCTAGCACCCAGAAGCTAAGAAACATGGAATTATTTCCAGTTGGCTAAATCGCTTTTCTGTGAGTTTGAAACTCTTTTGCTACCCAGTGATTCAGCTTTGAGATACTTGAACCAGGACAGAAGCCCAGTGTGCTCTTGTGATATGAAGTGCTTTTCTGCATTTTCAAAGTTCTAGCTTTAACCATTGAGGAATTAAACTACAGGCATTTTCAGTGAAATTCGCCTAATCAGGGTAAACATCCAATACGCTCTAAACAAAAAACACGTGATGGTGGATTGACCAAATTTGGGGAGCCATGAGGGGCACAAGAGAGAATAATTTTGTCAGAGTTTCATTGAAATACACTAAGAAACCTAGTACCCTCAAGCTAAGAAACATGGAATTATTTCCAGTTGGCTAAAACGCTTTTCTGTGAGTTTGAAACTCTTTTGCTACCTAGTGATTCAGCTTTGAGATACTTGAACCAGGAGAGAATCACAGTGTGCTCTTGTGAACTAAAGTGTTTTTCTATGTTTTTAAATTTCTAGCTTTAACCATTAAAAATTAAACTCACAGGCGTTTTCAGGCATTTTCGCCTAATCAGGGTAAACATCCAATAGACTGTAAACAAAACACCCTTGATGGTGGGATGACCAAACTTGGGGAGCCTTGAGGGGCACATGAGAGAATCATTTTTTCAGAGTTTCATTGAAATACACAAAGAAACCTAGTGCCCAGATGCTAAGAAACAGGGAATGCTTTCTAGTTCGCTAAAACGCTTTTCTGTGAGTTTGAAACTCTTTTGTTACCTAGTGATTCAGCTTTGAGATACTTGAACCAGGAAAGAAGCACAGTGTGCTCTTGTGATCTGAAGTGCTTTTCTGCATTTTAAAAGTCCTAGCATTAACCATTGAGGAATTAAACTAACAGGCGTTTTCTGTGAAATTTGCCTAATCAGGGTGAACATCCAATA
This sequence comes from Tamias sibiricus, assembly GCA_025594165.1. Classification (NCBI taxonomy): domain Eukaryota; kingdom Metazoa; phylum Chordata; class Mammalia; order Rodentia; family Sciuridae; genus Tamias; species Tamias sibiricus. Next base: position 84,807 of record JAKELJ010000067.1, read on the forward strand.
GGCTCTAAACAAAAAACCCGTGATGGTGTGATGACCAAATTTGGGGAGCAATGAGAGACACAAGAGAGAATCATTTTGTCAGAGTTTCATTGAAATAAACAAAGAAGCCTAGTACCCAGAAGCTAAGAAACATGGAATTATTTCCAGTTGGCTAAATCGCTTTCTTTGAGTTTGAAACTCTTTTGCTACCGAGTGATTCAGCTTTGAGATACTTGAACCAGGACAGAAGCACAGTGTGCTCTTGTGATATGAAGTGCTTTTCTGCATTTTCAAAGTTCTAGCTTTAACCATTGAGGAATTAAACTACAGGCGTTTTCAGTGAAATTCGCCTAATCAGGGTAAACATCCAATAGGCTGTAAACAAAAAACCCGTGATGGTGGATTGACCAAATTTGGGGAGCCATGAGGGGCACAAGAGAGAATCATTTTGTCAGAGTTTCATTGAAATACACAAAGAAACCTAGTACCCACAAGCTAAGAAACATGGAATTATTTCCAGTTGGCTAAAACGCTTTTCTGTGAGTTTGAAATTCTTTTGCTAACTAGTGATTCAGCTTTGAGATACTTGAACCAGGACAGAAGCACAGTGTGCTCTTGTGAACTAAAGTGTTGCTCTGCGTTTTTAAAGTTCTAGCATTAACCATTTAAGAATTAAACTCACAGGCGTTTTCAGGCATTTTGGCCTAATCAGGGTAAACATCCAATAGAGGGTAAACAAAACACCCTTGATGGTGGGATGACCAAACTTGGGGAGCCTTTAGGGGCACATGAGATAATCATTTCTTCAGAGGTTCATTGAAATACACAAAGAAACCTAGTGCCGAGAAGCTATGAAACTTGGAATTATTTCCAGTTCGCTAAAAACGCTTTTCTGTGAGTTTGAAACTCTTTTGTTACCTAGTGATTCAGCTTTGAGATACTTGAACCAGGACAGAAGCACAGTGTTCTCTTGTGATCTGAAGTGCTTTTCTGCATTTTGAAAGTTCTAGCATTAACCATTGAGGAATTAAACTAACAGGAGTTTTCAGTGAAATTCGCCTAATCAGGGTAAACATCCAAAAGGCTCTAAACAAAAAACCCGTGATGGTGAGATGACCGAATTTGGGGAGCCATGAGGGGCACAAGAGAGAATCATTTTGTCAGAGTTTCATTGAAATAAACAAAGAAACCTAGTACCCAGAAGCTAAGAAACATGGAATTATTTCCAGTTGGCTAAATCTCTTTTCTGTGAGTTTGAAACTCTTTTGCTACCCAGTGATTCAGCTTTGAGATACTTGAACCAGGACAGAAGCCCAGTGTGCTCTTGTGATCTGAAGTGCTTTTCTGCATTTTCAAAGTTCTAGCTTTAACCATTGAGGTATTAAACTACAGGCGTTTTCAGTGAAATTCGCCTAATCAGGGTAAACATCCAATAGACTGTAAACAAAACACCCTTGATGGTGGGATGACCAAACTTGGGGAGCCTTGAGGGGCACATGAGAGAATCATTTTTTCAGAGTTTCATTGAAATACACAAAGAAAGCTAGTGCCCAGAAGCTAAGAAACATGGAATTATTTCCAGTTCGCTAAAACGCTTTTCTGTGAGTTTGAAAATCTTTTGCTACCTAGTGATTCAGATTTGAGATACTTGAACCAGGACAGAAGCACAGTGTGCTTTTGTGATCTGAAGTGCTTTTCTGCATTTTCAAAGTTCTAGCATTAACCATTGAGGAATTAAACTACAGGCGTTTTCAGTGAAATTCGCCTAATCAGGGTAAACATCCAATAGGCTCTAAACAAAATACCCGTGATGGTGGGATGACCAAATTTGGGGAGCCATGAGGGGCACAAGAGAGAATCATTTTGTCAGAGTTTCATTGAAATACACTAAGAAACCTAGTACCCAGAAGCTAAGAAACATGGAATTATTTCCAGTTGGCTAAAACGCTTTTCGGTGAGTTTGAAATTCTTTTGCTAACTAGTGATTCAGCTTTGAGATACTTGAACCAGGAGAGAATCACAGTGTGCTCTTGTGAACTAAAGTTTTGCTCTGCGTTTTTAACGTTCTAGCATTAACCATTTAAGAATTAAACTCACACGCGTTTTCAGGCATTTTCGCCTAATCAGGGTAAACATCCAATAGAGCGTAAACAAAACACCCTTGATGGTGGGATGACCAAACTTGGGGAGCCTTTAGGGGCACAAGAGAGAATCATTTCTTCAGAGTTTCATTGAAATGCACAAAGAAACCTAGTGCCCAGAAGCTATGAAACTTGTAATTATTTCCAGTTCGCTAAAACGCTTTTCTGTGAGTTTGAAACTCTTTTGTTACCTAGTGATTCAGCTTTGAGATACTTGAACCAGGACAGAAGCACAGTGTGCTCTTGTGATCTGAAGTGCTTTTCTGCATTTTGAAAGTTCTAGCATTAACCATTGAGGAATTAAACTAACAGGAGTTTTCAGTGAAATTCGCCTAATCAGGGTAAACATCCAAAAGGCTCTAAACAAAAAACCCGTGATGGTGAGATGACCGAATTTGGGGAGCCCTGAGGGACACAAGAGAGAATCATTTTGTCAGAGTTTCATTGAAACAAACAAGGAAACCTAGCACCCAGAAGCTAAGAAACATGGAATTATTTCCAGTTGGCTAAATCGCTTTTCTGTGAGTTTGAAACTCTTTTGCTACCCAGTGATTCAGCTTTGAGATACTTGAACCAGGACAGAAGCCCAGTGTGCTCTTGTGATATGAAGTGCTTTTCTGCATTTTCAAAGTTCTAGCTTTAACCATTGAGGAATTAAACTACAGGCATTTTCAGTGAAATTCGCCTAATCAGGGTAAACATCCAATACGCTCTAAACAAAAAACACGTGATGGTGGATTGACCAAATTTGGGGAGCCATGAGGGGCACAAGAGAGAATAATTTTGTCAGAGTTTCATTGAAATACACTAAGAAACCTAGTACCCTCAAGCTAAGAAACATGGAATTATTTCCAGTTGGCTAAAACGCTTTTCTGTGAGTTTGAAACTCTTTTGCTACCTAGTGATTCAGCTTTGAGATACTTGAACCAGGAGAGAATCACAGTGTGCTCTTGTGAACTAAAGTGTTTTTCTATGTTTTTAAATTTCTAGCTTTAACCATTAAAAATTAAACTCACAGGCGTTTTCAGGCATTTTCGCCTAATCAGGGTAAACATCCAATAGACTGTAAACAAAACACCCTTGATGGTGGGATGACCAAACTTGGGGAGCCTTGAGGGGCACATGAGAGAATCATTTTTTCAGAGTTTCATTGAAATACACAAAGAAACCTAGTGCCCAGATGCTAAGAAACAGGGAATGCTTTCTAGTTCGCTAAAACGCTTTTCTGTGAGTTTGAAACTCTTTTGTTACCTAGTGATTCAGCTTTGAGATACTTGAACCAGGAAAGAAGCACAGTGTGCTCTTGTGATCTGAAGTGCTTTTCTGCATTTTAAAAGTCCTAGCATTAACCATTGAGGAATTAAACTAACAGGCGTTTTCTGTGAAATTTTGCCTAATCAGGGTGAACATCCAATAGGCTCTAAACAAAAAACCCGTGATGGTGTGATGACCAAATTTGGGGAGCAATGAGGGACACAAGAGAGAATCATTTTGTCAGAGTTTCATTGAAATAAACAAAGAAGCCTAGTACCCAGAAGCTAAGAAACATGGAATTATTTCCAGTTGGCTAAATCGCTTTCTTTGAGTTTGAAACTCTTTTGCTACCGAGTGATTCAGCTTTGAGATACTTGAACCAGGACAGAAGCACAGTGTGCTCTTGTGATATGAAGTGCTTTTCTGCATTTTCAAAGTTCTAGCTTTAACCATTGAGGAATTAAACTACAGGCGTTTTCAGTGAAATTCGCCTAATCAGGGTAAACATCCAATAGGCTGTAAACAAAAAACCCGTGATGGTGGATTGACCAAATTTGGGGAGCCATGAGGGGCACAAGAGAGAATCATTTTGTCAGAGTTTCATTGAAATACACAAAGAAACCTAGTACCCACAAGCTAAGAAACATGGAATTATTTCCAGTTGGCTAAAACGCTTTTCTGTGAGTTTGAAATTCTTTTGCTAACTAGTGATTCAGCTTTGAGATACTTGAACCAGGACAGAAGCACAGTGTGCTCTTGTGAACTAAAGTGTTGCTCTGCGTTTTTAAAGTTCTAGCATTAACCATTTAAGAATTAAACTCACAGGCGTTTTCAGGCATTTTGGCCTAATCAGGGTAAACATCCAATAGAGGGTAAACAAAACACCCTTGATGGTGGGATGGCCAAACTTGGGGAGCCTTTAGGGGCACATGAGAGAATCATTTCTTCAGAGGTTCATTGAAATACACAAAGAAACCTAGTGCCGAGAAGCTATGAAACTTGGAATTATTTCCAGTTCGCTAAAACGCTTTTCTGTGAGTTTGAAACTCTTTTGTTACCTAGTGATTCAGCTTTGAGATACTTGAACCAGGACAGAAGCACAGTGTTCTCTTGTGATCTGAAGTGCTTTTCTGCATTTTGAAAGTTCTAGCATTAACCATTGAGGAATTAAACTAACAGGAGTTTTCAGTGAAATTCGCCTAATCAGGGTAAACATCCAAAAGGCTCTAAACAAAAAACCCGTGATGGTGAGATGACCGAATTTGGGGAGCCATGAGGGGCCCAAGAGAGAATCATTTTGTCAGAGTTTCATTGAAATAAACAAAGAAACCTAGTACCCAGAAGCTAAGAAACATGGAATTATTTCCAGTTGGCTAAATCTCTTTTCTGTGAGTTTGAAACTCTTTTGCTACCCAGTGATTCAGCTTTGAGATACGTGAACCAGGACAGAAGCCCAGTGTGCTCTTGTGATCTGAAGTGCTTTTCTGCATTTTCAAAGTTCTAGCTTTAACCATTGAGGTATTAAACTACAGGCGTTTTCAGTGAAATTCGCCTAATCAGGGTAAACATCCAATAGACTGTAAACAAAACACCCTTGATGGTGGGATGATCAAACTTGGGGAGCCTTGAGGGGCACATGAGAGAATCATTTTTTCAGAGTTTCATTGAAATACACAAAGAAAGCTAGTGCCCAGAAGCTAAGAAACATGGAATTATTTCCAGTTCGCTAAAACGCTTTTCTGTGAGTTTGAAAATCTTTTGCTACCTAGTGATTCAGATTTGAGATACTTGAACCAGGACAGAAGCACAGTGTGCTTTTGTGATCTGAAGTGCTTTTCTGCATTTTCAAAGTTCTAGCATTAACCATTGAGGAATTAAACTACAGGCGTTTTCAGTGAAATTCGCCTAATCAGGGTAAACATCCAATAGGCTCTAAACAAAATACCCGTGATGGTGGGATGACCAAATTTGGGGAGCCATGAGGGGCACAAGAGAGAATCATTTTGTCAGAGTTTCATTGAAATACACTAAGAAACCTAGTACCCAGAAGCTAAGAAACATGGAATTATTTCCAGTTGGCTAAATCGCTTTTCTGTGAGTTTGAAACTCTTTTGCTACCTAGTGATTCAGCTTTGAGATACTTGAACCATAACAGAAGCACAGTGTGCTCTTGTGAACCAAAGTTTTGTTCTGCGTTTTTAAAATTCAAGCATTAACCCTTTAAGAATTAAACTCACAGGCGTTTTCAGGCATTTTCGCCTTATCAGGGTAAACATCCAATAGACTGTAAAATAAACACCCTTGATGGTGGGATGACCAAACTTGGGGAGGCTTGAGGGGCACATGAGAGAATCATTTTTTCAGAGTTTCATTGAAATACACAAAGAAACCTAGTGCCCAGAAGCTAAGAAACATGGAATTATTTCCAGTTTGCTAAAACGCTTTTCTGTGAGTTTGAAACTCTTTTGCTACCTAGAGATTCAACTTTGAGATACTTGAACCAGGACAGAAGAACAGTGTGCTCTTCTGATCTGAAATGCTTTTCTGCATTTTCTAAGTTCTAGCATTAACCATTGAGGAATTAAACTACAGGCGTTTTCAGTGAAATTCGCCTAATCAGGGTAAACATCCAATAGGCTCTAAACAAAAAACTCGTGATGGTGGATTGACCAAATTTGGGGAGCCATGAGGGGCACAAGAGAGAATCATTTTATCAGAGTTTCATTGAAATACACAAAGAAACCTAATACCCACAAGCTAAGAAACATGGAATTATTTCCAGTTGGCTAAAATGCTCTTTTGTGAGTTTGAAACTCTTTTGCTACCTAGAGATTCAACTTTGAGATACTTGAACCAGGGCAGAAGAACAGTGTGCTCTTCTGATCTGAAATGCTTTTCTGCATTTTCAAAGTTCTAGTATTAACCATTGAGGAATTAAACTACAGGCGTTTTCAGTGAAATTCGCCTAATCAGGGTAAACATCCAATAGGCTCTAAACAAAAAACTCGTGATGGTGGATTGACCAAATTTGGGGAGCCATGAGGGGCACAAGAGAGAATCATTTTGTCAGAGTTTCATTGAAATACACAAAGAAACCTAATACAAACAAGCTAAGAAACATGGAATTATTTCCAGTTGACTAAAATGCTTTTTTGTGAGTTTGAAACTCTTTTGCTACCTAGTGATTCAGCTTTGAGATACTTGAACCAGGACAGAAGCACAGTGTGCTCTTGTGAACTAAAGTGTTGTTCTGCGTTTTTAAAGTTCTAGCATTAACCATTTAAGAATTAAACTCACAGGCGTTTTCAGGCATTTTCGCCTAATCAGGGTAAACATCCAATAGACTGTAAGCAAAACACCCTTCATGGTGGGATGACCAAACTTGGGGAGCCTTGAGGGGCACATGAGAGCATCATTTTTTCAGAGTTTCATTGAAATACACAAAGAAAGCTAGTGCCCAGAAGCTAAGAAACATGGAATTATTTCCAGTTCGCTAAAACGATTTTCTGTGAGTTTGAAAATCTTTTGCTACCTAGTGATTCAGATTTGAGATACTTGAACCAGGACAGAAGCACAGTGTGCTTTTGTGATCTGAAGTGCTTTTCTGCATTTTCAAAGTTCTAGCATTAACCATTGAGGAATTAAACTACAGGCGTTTTTCAGTGAAATTCGCCTAATCAGGGTAAACATCCAATAGGCTCTAAACAAAAAACCCATGATGTTGGGATGACCAAATTTGGGGAGCCATGAGGGGCACAAGAGAGAATCATTTTGTCAGAGTTTCATTGAAATACACTAAGAAAACTAGTACCCAGAAGCTAAGAAACATGGAATTATTTCCAGTTGGTAAATCGCTTTTCTGTGAGTTTGAAACTCTTTTGCTACCTAGTGATTCAGCTTTGAGATTCTTGAACCATAACAGAAGCACAGTGTGCTCTTGTGAACCAAAGTGTTGTTCTGCGTTTTTAAAATTCTAGCATTAACCATTTAAGAATTAAACTCACAGGCGTTTTCAGGCATTTTCGCCTTATCAGGGTAAACATCCAATAGACTGTAAAATAAACACCCTTGATGGTGGGATGACCAAACTTGGGGAGGCTTGAGGGGCACATGAGAGAATCATTTTTTCAGAGTTTCATTGAAATACACAAAGAAACCTAGTGCCCAGAAGCTGAGAAACATGGAATTATTTCCAGTTCGCTAAAACGCTTTTCTGTGAGTTTGAAACTCTTTTGCTACCTAGAGATTCAACTTTGAGATACTTGAACCAGGACAGAAGCACAGTGTGCTTTTGTGATCTGAAATGCTTTTCTGCATTTTCTAAGTTCTAGCATTAACCATTGAGGAATTAAACTACAGGCGTTTTCAGTGAAATTCGCCTAATCAGGGTAAACATCCAATAGGCTCTAAACAAAAAACTCGTGATGGTGGATTGACCAAATTTGGGGAGCCATGAGGGGCACAAGAGAGAATCATTTTGTCAGAGTTTCATTGAAATACACAAAGAAACCTAATACCCACAAGCTAAGAAACATGGAATTATTTCCAGTTGGCTAAAATGCTCTTTTGTGAGTTTGAAACTCTTTTGCTACCTAGAGATTCAACTTTGAGATACTTGAACCAGGGCAGAAGAACAGTGTGCTCTTCTGATCTGAAATGCTTTTCTGCATTTTCAAAGTTCTAGTATTAACCATTGAGGAATTAAACTACAGGCGTTTTCAGTGAAATTCGCCTAATCAGGGTAAACATCCAATAGGCTCTAAACAAAAAACTCGTGATGGTGGATTGACCAAATTTGGGGAGCCATGAGGGGCACAAGAGAGAATCATTTTGTCAGAGTTTCATTGAAATACACAAAGAAACCTAATACAAACAAGCTAAGAAACATGGAATTATTTCCAGTTGACTAAAATGCTTTTTTGTGAGTTTGAAACTCTTTTGCTACCTAGTGATTCAGCTTTGAGATACTTGAACCAAGACAGAAGCACAGTGTGCTCTTGTGAACTAAAGTGTTGTTCTGCGTTTTTAAAGTTCTAGCATTAACCATTTAAGAATTAAACTCACAGGCGTTTTCAGGCATTTTCGCCTAATCAGGGTAAATATCCAATAGACTGTAAAATAAACACCCTTGATGGTGGGATGACCAAACTTGGGGAGGCTTGAGGGGCACATGAGAGAATCATTTTTTCAGAGTTTCATTGAAATACACAAAGAAACCTAGTGCCCAGAAGCTAAGAAACATGGAATTATTTCCAGTTTGCTAAAACGCTTTTCTGTGAGTTTGAAATTCTTTTGCTAACTAGTGATTCAGCTTTGAGATACTTGAACCAGGAGAGAATCACAGTGTGCTCTTGTGAACTAAAGTTTTGCTCTGCGTTTTTAACGTTCTAGCATTAACCATTTAAGAATTAAACTCACACGCGTTTTCAGGCATTTTCGCCTAATCAGGGTAAACATCCAATAGAGCGTAAACAAAACACCCTTGATGGTGGGATGACCAAACTTGGGGAGCCTTTAGGGGCACAAGAGAGAATCATTTCTTCAGAGTTTCATTGAAATACACAAAGAAACCTAGTGCCCAGAAGCTATGAAACTTGGAATTATTTCCAGTTCGCTAAAACGCTTTTCTGTGAGTTTGAAACTCTTTTGTTACCTAGTGATTCAGCTTTCAGATACTTGAACCAGGACAGAAGCACAGTGTGCTCTTGTGATCTGAAGTGCTTTTCTGCATTTTGAAAGTTCTAGCATTAACCATTGAGGATTTAAACTAACAGGAGTTTTCAGTGAAATTCGCCTAATCAGGGTAAACATCCAAAAGGCTCTAAACAAAAAACCCGTGATGGTGAGATGACCGAATTTGGGGAGCCATGAGGGACAAAAGAGAGAATCATTTTGTCAGAGTTTCATTGAAATAAACAAAGAAACCTAGCACCCAGAAGCTAAGAAACATGGAATTATTTCCAGTTGGCTAAATCGCTTTTCTGTGAGTTTGAAACTCTTTTGCTACCCAGTGATTCAGCTTTGAGATACTTGAACCAGGACAGAAGCCCAGTGTGCTCTTGTGATATGAAGTGCTTTTCTGCATTTTCAAAGTTCTAGCTTTAACCATTGAGGAATTAAACTACAGGCATTTTCAGTGAAATTCGCCTAATCAGGGTAAACATCCAATACGCTCTAAACAAAAAACACGTGATGGTGGATTGACCAAATTTGGGGAGCCATGAGGGGCACAAGAGAGAATAATTTTGTCAGAGTTTCATTGAAATACACTAAGAAACCTAGTACCCTCAAGCTAAGAAACATGGAATTATTTCCAGTTGGCTAAAACGCTTTTCTGTGAGTTTGAAACTCTTTTGCTACCTAGTGATTCAGCTTTGAGATACTTGAACCAGGAGAGAATCACAGTGTGCTCTTGTGAACTAAAGTGTTTTTCTATGTTTTTAAATTTCTAGCTTTAACCATTAAAAATTAAACTCACAGGCGTTTTCAGGCATTTTCGCCTAATCAGGGTAAACATCCAATAGACTGTAAACAAAACACCCTTGATGGTGGGATGACCAAACTTGGGGAGCCTTGAGGGGCACATGAGAGAATCATTTTTTCAGAGTTTCATTGAAATACACAAAGAAACCTAGTGCCCAGATGCTAAGAAACAGGGAATGCTTTCTAGTTCGCTAAAACGCTTTTCTGTGAGTTTGAAACTCTTTTGTTACCTAGTGATTCAGCTTTGAGATACTTGAACCAGGAAAGAAGCACAGTGTGCTCTTGTGATCTGAAGTGCTTTTCTGCATTTTAAAAGTCCTAGCATTAACCATTGAGGAATTAAACTAACAGGCGTTTTCTGTGAAATTTGCCTAATCAGGGTGAACATCCAATAGGCTCTAAACAAAAAACCCGTGATGGTGTGATGACCAAATTTGGGGAGCAATGAGAGACACAAGAGAGAATCATTTTGTCAGAGTTTCATTGAAATAAACAAAGAAGCCTAGTACCCAGAAGCTAAGAAACATGGAATTATTTCCAGTTGGCTAAATCGCTTTCTTTGAGTTTGAAACTCTTTTGCTACCGAGTGATTCAGCTTTGAGATACTTGAACCAGGACAGAAGCACAGTGTGCTCTTGTGATATGAAGTGCTTTTCTGCATTTTCAAAGTTCTAGCTTTAACCATTGAGGAATTAAACTACAGGCGTTTTCAGTGAAATTCGCCTAATCAGGGTAAACATCCAATAGGCTGTAAACAAAAAACCCGTGATGGTGGATTGACCAAATTTGGGGAGCCATGAGGGGCACAAGAGAGAATCATTTTGTCAGAGTTTCATTGAAATACACAAAGAAACCTAGTACCCACAAGCTAAGAAACATGGAATTATTTCCAGTTGGCTAAAACGCTTTTCTGTGAGTTTGAAATTCTTTTGCTAACTAGTGATTCAGCTTTGAGATACTTGAACCAGGACAGAAGCACAGTGTGCTCTTGTGAACTAAAGTGTTGCTCTGCGTTTTTAAAGTTCTAGCATTAACCATTTAAGAATTAAACTCACAGGCGTTTTCAGGCATTTTGGCCTAATCAGGGTAAACATCCAATAGAGGGTAAACAAAACACCCTTGATGGTGGGATGACCAAACTTGGGGAGCCTTTAGGGGCACATGAGAGAATCATTTCTTCAGAGGTTCATTGAAATACACAAAGAAACCTAGTGCCGAGAAGCTATGAAACTTGGAATTATTTCCAGTTCGCTAAAAACGCTTTTCTGTGAGTTTGAAACTCTTTTGTTACCTAGTGATTCAGCTTTGAGATACTTGAACCAGGACAGAAGCACAGTGTTCTCTTGTGATCTGAAGTGCTTTTCTGCATTTTGAAAGTTCTAGCATTAACCATTGAGGAATTAAACTAACAGGAGTTTTCAGTGAAATTCGCCTAATCAGGGTAAACATCCAAAAGGCTCTAAACAAAAAACCCGTGATGGTGAGATGACCGAATTTGGGGAGCCATGAGGGGCACAAGAGAGAATCATTTTGTCAGAGTTTCATTGAAATAAACAAAGAAACCTAGTACCCAGAAGCTAAGAAACATGGAATTATTTCCAGTTGGCTAAATCTCTTTTCTGTGAGTTTGAAACTCTTTTGCTACCCAGTGATTCAGCTTTGAGATACGTGAACCAGGACAGAAGCCCAGTGTGCTCTTGTGATCTGAAGTGCTTTTCTGCATTTTCAAAGTTCTAGCTTTAACCATTGAGGTATTAAACTACAGGCGTTTTCAGTGAAATTCGCCTAATCAGGGTAAACATCCAATAGACTGTAAACAAAACACCCTTGATGGTGGGATGACCAAACTTGGGGAGCCTTGAGGGGCACATGAGAGAATCATTTTTTCAGAGTTTCATTGAAATACACAAAGAAAGCTAGTGCCCAGAAGCTAAGAAACATGGAATTATTTCCAGTTCGCTAAAACGCTTTTCTATGAGTTTGAAAATCTTTTGCTACCTAGTGATTCAGATTTGAGATACTTGAACCAGGACAGAAGCACAGTGTGCTTTTGTGATCTGAAGTGCTTTTCTGCATTTTCAAAGTTCTAGCATTAACCATTGAGGAATTAAACTACAGGCGTTTTCAGTGAAATTCGCCTAATCAGGGTAAACATCATATAGGCTCTAAACAAAATACCCGTGATGGTGGGATGACCAAATTTGGGGAACCATGAGGGGCACAAGAGAGAATCATTTTGTCAGAGTTTCATTGAAATACACTAAGAAACCTAGTACCCAGAAGCTAAGAAACATGGAATTATTTCCAGTTGGCTAAATCGCTTTTCTGTGAGTTTGAAACTCTTTTGCTACCTAGTGATTCAGCTTTGAGATACTTGAACCATAACAGAAGCACAGTGTGCTCTTGTGAACCAAAGTTTTGTTCTGCGTTTTTAAAATTCAAGCATTAACCCTTTAAGAATTAAACTCACAGGCGTTTTCAGGCATTTTCGCCTTATCAGGGTAAACATCCAATAGACTGTAAAATAAACACCCTTGATGGTGGGATGACCAAACTTGGGGAGGCTTGAGGGGCACATGAGAGAATCATTTTTTCAGAGTTTCATTGAAATACACAAAGAAACCTAATACCCACAAGCTAAGAAACATGGAATTATTTCCAGTTGGCTAAAATGCTCTTTTGTGAGTTTGAAACTCTTTTGCTACCTAGAGATTCAACTTTGAGATACTTGAACCAGGGCAGAAGAACAGTGTGCTCTTCTGATCTGAAATGCTTTTCTGCATTTTCAAAGTTCTAGTATTAACCATTGAGGAATTAAACTACAGGCGTTTTCAGTGAAATTCGCCTAATCAGGGTAAACATCCAATAGGCTCTAAACAAAAAACTCGTGATGGTGGATTGACCAAATTTGGGGAGCCATGAGGGGCACAAGAGAGAATCATTTTGTCAGAGTTTCATTGAAATACACAAAGAAACCTAATACAAACAAGCTAAGAAACATGGAATTATTTCCAGTTGACTAAAATGCTTTTTTGTGAGTTTGAAACTCTTTTGCTACCTAGTGATTCAGCTTTGAGATACTTGAACCAGGACAGAAGCACAGTGTGCTCTTGTGAACTAAAGTGTTGTTCTGCGTTTTTAAAGTTCTAGCATTAACCATTTAAGAATTAAACTCACAGGCGTTTTCAGGCATTTTCGCCTAATCAGGGTAAACATCCAATAGACTGTAAACAAAACACCCTTGATGGTGGGATGACCAAACGTGGGGAGACTTGAGGGGCACATGAGAGAATCATTTCTTCATAGTTTCAGTGAAATACACAAAGAAACCTAGTACCCAGAAGCTAAGAAACATGGAATTATTTCAAGTTGGCTAAATCGCTTTTCTGTGAGTTTGATACTCTTTTGCTACCTAGTGATTCAGCTTTGAGATACTTGAACCAGGACAGAAGCACAGTGTGCTTTTGTGATCTGAAGTGCTTTTCTGCATTTTCAAAGTTCTAGCATTAACCATTGAGGAATTAAACTACAGGCGTTTTCAGTGAAATTCGCCTAATCAGGGTAAACATCCAATAGGCTCTAAACAAAAAACCCTTGATGTTGGGATGACCAAATTTGGGGAGCCATGAGGGGCACAAGAGAGAATCATTTTGTCAGAGTTTCATTGAAATACACCAAGAAACCTAGTACCCAGAAGCTAAGAAACATGGAATTATTTCCAGTTGGCTAAATCGCTTTTCTGTGAGTTTGAAACTCTTTTGCTACCTAGTGATTCAGCTTTGAGATACTTGAACCAGGAGAGAAGCACAGGGTGCTCTTGTGAACTAAAGTGTTGTTCTGCGTTTTTAAAGTTCTAGCATTAACCATTGAGGAATTAAACTCACAGGCTTTTTCAGGCATTTTCGCCTAATCAGGGTAAACATCCAATAGACTGTAAACAAAACACCCTTGATGGTGGGATGACCAAACTTGGGGAGCCTTGAGGGGCACATGAGAGCATCATTTTTTCAGAGTTTCATTGAAATACACAAAGAAAGCTAGTGCCCAGAAGCTAAGAAACATGGAATTATTTCCAGTTCGCTAAAACGATTTTCTGTGAGTTTGAAAATCTTTTGCTACCTAGTGATTCAGATTTGAGATACTTGAACCAGGACAGAAGCACAGTGTGCTCTTGTGATCTGAAGTGGTTTTCTGCATTTTCAAAGTTCTAGCATTAACCATTGAAGAATTAAACTACAGGCGTTTTCAGTGAAATTCGCCTAATCAGGGTAAACATTCAATAGGCTCTAAAGAAAAAACCCGTGATGGTGGATTGACCAAATTTGGGGAGCCATGAGGGGCACAAGAGGGAATCATTTTGTCAGAGTTTCATTGAAATATACACAGACACCTAGTACCCACAAGCTAAGAAACCTGGAATTATTTCCAGTTGGCTAAAACGCTTTTCTGTTAGTTTGAAACTCTTTTGCTACCTAGTGATTCAGCTTTGAGATACTTGAACCAGGAGAGAATCACAGTGTGCTCTTGTGAACTAAAGTGTTGTTCTGCGTTTTTAAAGTTCTAGCATTAACCATTTAAGAATTAAACTCACAGGCGTTTTCAGGCATTTTCGCCTAATCAGGGTAAACATCCAATAGACTGTAAAGAAAACACCCTTGATGGTGGGATGACCAAACTTGGGGAGCCTTGAGGGGCACATGAGAGAATCATTTTTTCAGAGTTTCATTGACATACACAAAGAAACCTAGATCCCAGAAGCTAAGAAACATGGAATGATTTCTAGTTCGCTAAAACGCTTTTCTGTGAGTTTGAAACTCTTTTGTTACCTAGTGATTCAGCTTTGAGATACTTGAACCAGGACAGAAGCACAGTGTGCTCTTGTGATATGAAGTGCTTTTCTTCATTTTCAAAGTTCTAGCTTTAACCATTGAGGAATTAAACTACAGGCGTTTTCAGTGAAATTCGCCTATTCAGGGTAAATATCCAATAGGCTCTAAACAAAAAACCCGTGATGGTGGGATGACCAAATTTGGGGAGACATGAGGGGCACAAGAGAGAATCATTTTCTCAGAGTTTCATTGAAATACAGAAAGAAACCTAGTACCCACAAGCTAAGAAACATGGAATTATTTCCAGTTGGCTAAAACGCGTTTCTGTGAGTTTGAAACTCTTTTGCTACCTAGTGATTCAGCTTTGAGATTCTTGAACCATAACAGAAGCACAGTGTGCTCTTGTGAACCAAAGTGTTGTTCTGCGTTTTTAAAATTCTAGCATTAACCATTTAAGAATTAAACTCACAGGCGTTTTCAGGCATTTTCGCCTTATCAGGGTAAACATCCAATAGACTGTAAAATAAACACCCTTGATGGTGGGATGACCAAACTTGGGGAGGCTTGAGGGGCACATGAGAGAATCATTTTTTCAGAGTTTCATTGAAATACACAAAGAAACCTAGTGCCCAGAAGCTAAGAAACATATAATTATTTCCAGTTTGCTAAAACGCTTTTCTGTGAGTTTGAAACTCTTTTGCTACCTTGAGATTCAACTTTGAGATACTTGAACCAGGACAGAAGCACAGTGTGCTTTTGTGATCTGAAATGCTTTTCTGCATTTTCTAAGTTCTAGCATTAACCATTGAGGAATTAAACTACAGGCGTTTTCAGTGAAATTCGCCTAATCAGGGTAAACATCCAATAGGCTCTAAACAAAAAACTCGTGATGGTGGATTGACCAAATTTGGGGAGCCATGAGGGGCACAAGAGAGAATCATTTTGTCAGAGTTTCATTGAAATACACAAAGAAACCTAATACCCACAAGCTAAGAAACATGGAATTATTTCCAGTTGGCTAAAATGCTCTTTTGTGAGTTTGAAACTCTTTTGCTACCTAGAGATTCAACTTTGAGATACTTGAACCAGGGCAGCAGAACAGTGTGCTCTTCTGATCTGAAATGCTTTTCTGCATTTTCAAAGTTCTAGTATTAACCATTGAGGAATTAAACTACAGGCGTTTTCAGTGAAATTCGCCTAATCAGGGTAAACATCCAATAGGCTCTAAACAAAAAACTCGTGATGGTGGATTGACCAAATTTGGGGAGCCATGAGGGGCACAAGAGAGAATCATTTTGTCAGAGTTTCATTGAAATACACAAAGAAACCTAATACAAACAAGCTAAGAAACATGGAATTATTTCCAGTTGACTAAAATGCTTTTTTGTGAGTTTGAAACTCTTTTGCTACCTAGTGAATCAGCTTTGAGATACTTGAACCAGGACAGAAGCACAGTGTGCTCTTGTGAACTAAAGTGTTGTTCTGCGTTTTTAAAGTTCTAGCATTAACCATTTAAGAATTAAACTCACAGGCGTTTTCAGGCATTTTCGCCTAATCAGGGTAAACATCCAATAGACTGTAAACAAAACACCCTTGATGGTGGGATGATCAAACGTGGGGAGACTTGAGGGGCACATGAGAGAATCATTTCTTCATAGTTTCAGTGAAATACACAAAGAAACCTAGTACCCAGAAGCTAAGAAACATGGAATTATTTCAAGTTGGCTAAATCGCTTTTCTGTGAGTTTGATACTCTTTTGCTACCTAGTGATTCAGCTTTGAGATACTTGAACCAGGACAGAAGCACAGTGTGCTCTTGTGATCTGAAGTGCTTTTCTGCATTTTCAAAGTTCTAGATTTAACCATTGAGGAATTAAACTACAGGCGTTTTCAGTGAAATTCGCCTAATCAGAGTAAATATCCAATAGGCTCTAAACAAAAAACCCGTGATGGTGGGATGACCAAATTTGGGGAGCCATGAGGGGCATAAGAGAGAATCATTTTGTCAGAGTTTCATTGAAATACACAAAGAAACCTAGTACCCACAAGCTAAGAAACATGGAAGTATTTCCAGTTGGCTAAAACGCTTTTCTGTGAGTTTGAAACTCTTTTGTTACCTAGAGATTCAGCTTTGAGATACTTGAACCAGGAGAGAAGCACAGGGTGCTCTTGTGAACTAAAGTGTTGTTCTGCGTTTTTAAAGTTCTAGCATTAACCATTTAAGAATTAAACTCACAGGCTTTTTCAGGCATTTTCGCCTAATCAGGGTAAACATCCAATAGACTGTAAACAAAACACCCCCTTGATGGTGGGATGACCAAACTTGGGGAGGCTTGAGGGGCACATGAGAGAATCATTTTTTCAGAGTTTCATTGAAATACACAAAGAAACCTAGTGCCCAGAAGCTAAGAAACATGGAATTATTTCCAGTTTGCTAAAACGCTTTTCTGTGAGTTTGAAACTCTTTTGCTACCTTGAGATTCAACTTTGAGATACTTGAACCAGGACAGAAGCACAGTGTGCTTTTGTGATCTGAAATGCTTTTCTGCATTTTCTAAGTTCTAGCATTAACCATTGAGGAATTAAACTACAGGCGTTTTCAGTGAAATTCGCCTAATCAGGGTAAACATCCAATAGGCTCTAAACAAAAAACTCGTGATGGTGGATTGACCAAATTTGGGGAGCCATGAGGGGCACAAGAGAGAATCATTTTGTCAGAGTTTCATTGAAATACACAAAGAAACCTAATACCCACAAGCTAAGAAACATGGAATTATTTCCAGTTGGCTAAAATGCTCTTTTGTGAGTTTGAAACTCTTTTGCTACCTAGAGATTCAACTTTGAGATACTTGAACCAGGGCAGCAGAACAGTGTGCTCTTCTGATCTGAAATGCTTTTCTGCATTTTCAAAGTTCTAGTATTAACCATTGAGGAATTAAACTACAGGCGTTTTCAGTGAAATTCGCCTAATCAGGGTAAACATCCAATAGGCTCTAAACAAAAAACTCGTGATGGTGGATTGACCAAATTTGGGGAGCCATGAGGGGCACAAGAGAGAATCATTTTGTCAGAGTTTCATTGAAATACACAAAGAAACCTAATACAAACAAGCTAAGAAACATGGAATTATTTCCAGTTGACTAAAATGCTTTTTTTGTGAGTTTGAAACTCTTTTGCTACCTAGTGAATCAGCTTTGAGATACTTGAACCAGGACAGAAGCACAGTGTGCTCTTGTGAACTAAAGTGTTGTTCTGCGTTTTTAAAGTTCTAGCATTAACCATTTAAGAATTAAACTCACAGGCGTTTTCAGGCATTTTCGCCTAATCAGGGTAAACATCCAATAGACTGTAAACAAAACACCCTTGATGGTGGGATGACCAAACGTGGGGAGACTTGAGGGGCACATGAGAGAATCATTTCTTCATAGTTTCAGTGAAATACACAAAGAAACCTAGTACCCAGAAGCTAAGAAACATGGAATTATTTCAAGTTGGCTAAATCGCTTTTCTGTGAGTTTGATACTCTTTTGCTACCTAGTGATTCAGCTTTGAGATACTTGAACCAGGACAGAAGCACAGTGTGCTCTTGTGATCTGAAGTGCTTTTCTGCATTTTCAAAGTTCTAGATTTAACCATTGAGGAATTAAACTACAGGCGTTTTCAGTGAAATTCGCCTAATCAGAGTAAATATCCAATAGGCTCTAAACAAAAAACCCGTGATGGTGGGATGACCAAATTTGGGGAGCCATGAGGGGCATAAGAGAGAATCATTTTGTCAGAGTTTCATTGAAATACACAAAGAAACCTAGTACCCACAAGCTAAGAAACATGGAAGTATTTCCAGTTGGCTAAAACGCTTTTCTGTGAGTTTGAAACTCTTTTGTTACCTAGAGATTCAGCTTTGAGATACTTGAACCAGGAGAGAAGCACAGGGTGCTCTTGTGAACTAAAGTGTTGTTCTGCGTTTTTAAAGTTCTAGCATTAACCATTTAAGAATTAAACTCACAGGCTTTTTCAGGCATTTTCGCCTAATCAGGGTAAACATCCAATAGACTGTAAACAAAACACCCTTGATGGTGGGATGACCAAACTTGGGGAGCCTTGAGGGGCACATGAGAGAATCATTTTTTCAGAGTTTCATTGAAATACACAAAGAAAGCTAGTGCCCAGAAGCTAAGAAACATGGAATTATTTCCAGTTCGCTAAAACGCTTTTCTGTGAGTTTGAAAATCTTTTGCTACCTAGTGATTCAGATTTGAGATACTTGAACCAGGACAGAAGCACAGTGTGCTTTTGTGATCTCAAGTGCTTTTCTGCATTTTCAAAGTTCTAGCATTAACCATTGAGGAATTAAACTACAGGCGTTTTCAGTGAAATTCGCCTAATCAGGGTAAACATCCAATAGGCTCTAAACAAAAAACCCGTGATGGTGGGATGGCCAAATTTGGGGAGCCATGAGGGGCACAAGAGAGAATCATTTTGTCAGAGTTTCATTGAAATACACTAAGAAACCTAGTACCCAGAAGCTAAGAAACATGGAATTATTTCCAGTTGGCTAAATCGCTTTTCTGTGAGTTTGAAACTCTTTTGCTACCTAGTGATTCAGCTTTGAGATACTTGAACCATAACAGAAGCACAGTGTGCTCTTGTGAAACAAAGTGTTGTTCTGCGTTTTTAAAATTCTAGCATTAACCATTTAAGAATTAAACTCACAGGCGTTTTCAGGCATTTTCGCCTAATCAGGGTAAACATCCAATAGACTGTAAACAAAACACCCTTGATGGTGGGATGACCAAACTTGGGGAGCCTTGAGGGGCACATGAGAGAATCATTTTTTCAGAGTTTCATTGAAATACACAAAGAAAGCTAGTGCCCAGAAGCTAAGAAACATGGAATTATTTCCAGTTCGCTAAAACGCTTTTCTGTGAGTTTGAAAATCTTTTGCTACCTAGTGATTCAGCTTTGAGATACTTGAACCAGGAGAGAAGCACAGTGTGCTCTTGTGAACTAAAGTGTTGTTCTGCATTTTTAAAGTTCTAGCATTAACCATTGAGGAATTAAACTACAGGCGTTTTCAGTGAAATTCGCCTAATCAGGGTAAACATCCAATAGGCTCTAAACAAAAAACACGTGATGGTGGATTGACCAAATTTGGGGAGCTATGAGGGGCAGAAGAGAGAATCATTTTGTCAGAGTTTCATTGAAATACACAAAGAAACCTAGTACCCACAAGCTAAGAAACATGGAATTATTTCCAGTTGGCTAAAACGCTTTTCTGTGAGTTTGAAACTCTTTTGCTACCTAGTGATTCAGCTTTGAGATACTTGAACCAGGAGAGAATCACAGTGTGCTCTTGTGAACTAAAGTGTTTTTCTATGTTTTTAAAAGTTTCTAGCATTAACCATTTAAGAATTAAACTCACAGGCGTTTTCAGGCATTTTCGCCTAATCAGGGTAAACATCCAATAGACTGTAAACAAAACACCCTTGATGGTGGGATGACCAAACTTGGGGAGCCTTGAGGGGCACATGAGAGAATCATTTTTCAGAGTTTCATTGAAATACACAAAGAAACCTAGTGCCCAGATGCTAAGAAACATGGAATTATTCTAGTTCCCCTAAAACGCTTTTCTGTGAGTTTGAAACTCTTTTGCTACCTAGTGATTCAGCTTTGAGATACTTGAACCAGGAGAGAAGCACAGTGTGCTCTTGTGAACTAAAGTGCTGTTCTGCGTTTTTAAAGTTCTAGCATTAACCATTTAAGAATTAAACTCACAGGCGTTTTCAGGCATTTTCGCCTAATCAAGGGTAAACATCCAATAGACTGTAAAAAAAAACACCCTTGATGGTGGGATGACCAAACTTGGGGAGCCTTGAGGGGCACATGAGAGAATCATTTTTTTCAGAGTTTCATTGAAATACACAAAAAAACCTAGTGCCCAGAAGCTAAGAAACATGGAATTATTTCCAGTTCGCTAAAACGCTTTTCTGTGAGTTTGAAACTCTTTTGCTACCTAGTGATTCAGCTTTGAGATACTTGAACCAGGACAGAAGCACAGTGTGCTTTTGTGATCTGAAGTGCTTTTCTGCATTTTCAAAGTTCTAGCATTAACCATTGAGGAATTAAAATACAGGGTTTTCAGTGAAATTCGCCTAATCAGGGTAAACATCCAATAGGCTCTAAACAAAAAACCCGTGATGGTGGATGACCAAATTTGGGGAGCCATGAGGGGCACAAGAGAGAATCATTTTGTCAGAGTTTCATTGAAATACACAAAGAAACCTAGTACCCACAAGCTAAGAAACATGGAATTATTTCCAGTTGTCTAAAACGCTTTTCTGTGAGTTTGAAACTCTTTTGCTACCTAGTGATTCAGCTTTGAGATACTGAACCAGGAAAGAAGCACAGTGTGCTCTTGTGATCTGAAGTGCTTTTCTGCGTTTTCAAAGTTCTAGCATTAACCATTGAGGAATTAAACTAACAGGCGTTTTCAGTGAAATTCGCCTAATCAGGGTAAACATCCAATAGGCTCTAAACAAAAAACCCGTGATGGTGGGATGACCAAACTTGGGGAGCCATGAGGGGCACATGAGAGAATCATTTTTCAGAGTTTCATTGAAATACACAAAGAAACCTAGTGCCCAGAAGCTAAGAAAACATGGAATTATTTCCAGTTTGCTAAAACGCTTTTCTGTGAGTTTGAAACTCTTTTGCTACCTAGTGATTCAGCTTTGAGATACTTGAACCAGGAGAGAAGCACAGTGTGCTCTTGTGATCTGAAGTGCTTTTCTGCATTTTCAAAGTTCTAGCATTAACCATTGAGGAATTAAACTACAGGCGTTTTCAGTGAAATTCGCCTAATCAGGGTAAACATCCAATAGGCTCTAAACAAAAAACCCGTGATGGTGGGATGACCAAATTTGGGGACCCATGAGGGGCACAAGAGAGAATCATTTTGTCAGAGTTTCATTGAAATACACAAAGAAACCTAGTACCCACAAGCTAAGAAACATGGAATTATTTCCAGTTGGCTAAACGCTTTTCTGTGAGTTTGAAACTCTTTTGCTACCTAGTGATTCAGCTTTGAGATACTTGAACCAGGACAGAAGCACAGTGTGCTCTTGTGAACTAAAGTGTTGTTCTGCGTTTTTAAAGTTCTAGCATTAACCATTTAAGAATTAAACTCACAGGCGTTTTCAGGCATTTTCGCCTAATCAGGGTAAACATCCAATAGACTGTAAAAAAAACACCCTTGATGGTGGGATGACCAAACTTGGGGAGCCTTGAGGGGCACATGAGAGAATCATTTTTCAGAGTTTCATTGAAATACACAAAGAAACCTAGTGCCCAGAAGCTAAGAAACATGGAATTATTTCCAGTTTGCTAAAACGCTTTTCTGTGAGTTTGAAACTCTTTTGCTACCTAGTGATTCAGCTTTGAGATACTTGAACCAGGACAGAAGCACAGTGTGCTCTTGTGATCTGAAATGCTTTTCTGCATTTTCAAAGTTCTAGCATTAACCATTGAGGAATTAAACTACAGGGTTTTCAGTGAAATTCGCCTAATCAGGGTAAACATCCAATAGGCTCTAAACAAAAAACCCGTGATGGTGGATGACCAAATTTGGGGAGCCATGAGGGGCACAAGAGAGAATCATTTTGTCAGAGTTTCATTGAAATACACAAAGAAACCTAGTACCCACAAGCTAAGAAACATGGAATTATTTCCAGTTGGCTAAAACGCTTTTCTGTGAGTTTGAAACTCTTTTGCTACCTAGAGATTCAGCTTTGAGATACTTGAACCAGGAGAGAAGCACAGTGTGCTCTTGTGAACTAAAGTGTTGTTCTGCGTTTTTAAAGTTCTAGCATTAACCATTTAAGAATTAAACTCACAGGCGTTTTCAGGCATTTTCGCCTAATCAGGGTAAACATCCAATAGACTGTAAAAAAAACACCCTTGATGGTGGGATGACCAAACTTGGGGAGCCTTGAGGGGCACATGAGAGAATCATTTTTTCAGAGTTTCATTGAAATACACAAAGAAACCTAGTGCCCAGAAGCTAAGAAACATGGAATTATTTCCAGTTCGCTAAAACGCTTTTCTTTGAGTTTGAAACTCTTTTGCTACCTAGTGATTCAGCTTTGAGATACTTGAACCAGGACAGAAGCACAGTGTGCTTTTGTGATCTGAAGTGCTTTTCTGCATTTTCAAAGTTCTAGCATTAACCATTGAGGAATTAAACTACAGGAGTTTTTCAGTGAAATTCGCCTAATCAGGGTAAATATCCAATAGGCTCTAAACAAAAAACACGTGATGGTGGATTGACCAAATTTGGGGAGCCATGAGGGGCACAAGAGAGAATCATTTTGTCAGAGTTTCATTGAAATACACAAAGAAACCTAATACCCACAAGCTAAGAAACATGGAATTATTTCCAGTTGGTTAAAACGCTTTTCTGTGAGTTTGAAACTCTTTTGCTACCTAGTGATTCAGCTTTGAGATACTTGAACCAGGAGAGAAGCACAGTGTGCTCTTGTGATCTGAAGTGGTTTTCTGCATTTTCAAAGTTCTAGCATTAACCATTGAGGAATTAAACTACAGGCGTTTTCAGTGAAATTCGCCTAATCAGGGTAAACATTCAATAGGCTCTAAAGAAAAAACCCTGATGGTGGATTGACCAAATTTGGGGAGCCATGAGGGGCACAAGAGAGAATCATTTTGTCAGAGTTTCATTGAAATACACAAAGAAACCTAGTACCCACAAGCTAAGAAACCTGGAATTATTTCCAGTTGGCTAAAACGCTTTTCTGTTAGTTTGAAACTCTTTTGCTACCTAGTGATTCAGCTTTGAGATACTTGAACCAGGAGAGAATCACAGTGTGCTCTTGTGAACTAAAGTGTTGTTCTGCGTTTTTAAAGTTCTAGCATTAACCATTTAAGAATTAAACTCACAGGCGTTTTCAGGCATTTTCGCCTAATCAGGGTAAACATCCAATAGACTGTAAACAAAAACACCCTTGATGGTGGGATGACCAAACTTGGGGAGCCTTGAGGGGCACATGAGAGAATCATTTTTTCAGAGTTTCATTGAAATACACAAAGAAACCTAGTGCCCAGAAGCTAAGAAACATGGAATTATTTCTAGTTCGCTAAAACGCTTTTCTGTGAGTTTGAAACTCTTTTGCTACCTAGTGATTCAGCTTTGAGATACTTGAACCAGGACAGAAGCACAGTGTGCTCTTGTGATATGAAGTGCTTTTCTTCATTTTCAAAGTTCTAGCTTTTAACCATTGAGGAATTAAACTACAGGCGTTTTCAGTGAAATTCGCCTAATCAGGGTAAATATCCAATAGGCTCTAAACAAAAAACCCGTGATGGTGGGATGACCAAATTTGGGGAGCCATGAGGGGCACAAGAGAGAATCATTTTGTCAGAGTTTCATTGAAATACACAAAGAAACCTAGTACCCACAAGCTAAGAAACATGGAATTATTTCCAGTTGGCTAAAACGCTTTTCTGTGAGTTTGAAACTCTTTTGCTACCTAGTGATTCAGCTTTGAGATACTTGAACCAGGAGAGAAGCACAGTGTGCTCTTGTGAACTGAAGTGTTGTTCTGCATTTTTAAAGTTCTAGCATTAACCATTTAAGAATTAAACTCACAGGCGTTTTCAGGCAAATTCGCCTAATCAGGGTAAACATCCAATAGACTGTAAACAAAAAACCCGTGATGGTGGGATGACCAAACTTGGGGAGCCATGAGGGGCACATAAGAGAATCATTTTGTCAGAGTTTCATTGAAATACACAAAGAAACCTAGTACCCAGAAGCTAAGAAACATGGAATTATTTCCAGTTGGCTAAAACGCTTTTCTGTGAGTTTGAAACTCTTTTGCTACCTAGTGATTCAGCTTTGAGATACTTGAACCAGGAGAGAAGCACAGTGTGCTCTTGTGAACTAAAGTGTTGTTCTGCATTTTTAAAGTTCTAGCATTAACCATTTAAGAATTAAACTCACAGGCGTTTTCAGGCATTTTCGCCTAATCAGGGTAAACATCCAATAGACTGTAAACAAAAATCACCCTTGATGGTGGGATGACCAAACTTGGGGAGCCTTGAGGGGCACATAAGAGAATCATTTTGTCACAGTTTCATTGAAATACACAAAGAGAACCTCGTTCCCAAGAGCTAAGAAACAGACAATTATTTCTAGTTCGCTAAATTGCTTTTCTGTAAGTTTGTAACTGTTTTGCTATGAAGCGATTCAGTTTTGAGATATGTGAACCAGGACAGAAGCACATGTGCTCTTGTGAACTAAAATGCTGTTCTGCATTTTCAAAGTTCTAGCATTAACCATTTAGGAATTAAACTAACAGGCGTTTTCAGGCAAATTCGCCTAATCAGGGTAAACATCCATATGTCTCTAAACAAATCACAAGTGATGGTGGATGACCAAACTTTGGGAGCCAACGGGGTCACTATGAGAGAATCATTTTATCAGAGTTTCATTGAAATACACAAAGAAATCTCGTGCCCAGAGCTAAGAAAGAGGCCATTATTTCCAGTTCACTAAAACGCTTTTCTGTGAGTTTGAAACTGTTTTGCTACAAAGCGATTCAGCTTGGAGATACTTGAACCAGGAGAGAAGCACAGTGTGCTCTTGTGATCTGAAGTGCTTTTCTGCATTTTCAAAGTTCTAGCATTATCCATTGAGGAATTAAACTAACAGGCGTTTTCAGGAATTTTCGCCTAATCAGGGTAAATATCCAATAGACTGTAAACAAAACACCTGTGATGGTTTGATGACCAAACGTGGGGAGCCATGTGGGGAACATGAGAGAATCATTTTATCAGAGTTTCATTGAAATACACAAAGAAACCTCCTGCCCAGGAGCAAAGAATCAAGCAATTCTTTCCAGTTCGCTAAAACGCTTTTCTTGTTCCTTTGAAATCTTTTGCTACCTAGTGATTCAGCTTTGAGGTACTTGAACCAGGAGAGAAGCACAGTGTGCTCTTGTGATCTGGAAGTGCTTTTCTGCGTTTTCAAAGTTCTAGCATTAACCATTGAGGAATTAAACTAACAGGCGTTTTCAGTCAAATTTGCCTAATCAGGGTAAACATCCAATAGGCTCTATACAAAAAACACGTGATGGTGGGATGACCAAACTTGGGGAGCCATGAGGGGCACATGAGAGAATCATTTTTTCAGAGATTCATTGAAATACACAAAGAAACCTAGTGCCCAGAAGCTAAGAAAAACATGGAATTATTTCCAGTTCGCTAAAACGCTTTTCTGTGAGTTTGAAACTCTTTTGCTACCTAGTGATTCAGCTTTGAGATACTTGAACCAGGAGAGAAGCACAGTGTGCTCTTGTGATCTGAAGTGCTTTTCTGCGTTTTCAAAGTTCTAGCATTAACCATTGAGGAACTAAACTAACAGGCGTTTTCTGTCAAATTCGCCTAATCAGGGTAAAATACCCAATAGGCTCTAAATAAAATACATGTGATGGTGGGATGACCAAACTTGGGGAGCCATGAGGGGCCCATGAGAGAATCATTTTTTCAGAGTTTCATTGAAATACACAAAGAAACCTAGTGCCCAGAAGCTAAGAAACAGGCAATTATTTCCAGTTCGCTAAAACGCTTTTCTGTGAGTTTGAAACTCTTTTGCTACCTAGTGATTCAGCTTTGAGATACTTGAACCAGGAGAGAAGCACAGTGTGCTCTTGTGAACTAAAGTGTTGTTCTGCGTTTTTAAAGTTCTAGCATTAACCATTTAAGAATTAAACTCACAGGCGTTTTTCAGGGATTTTCGCCTAATCCGAGTAAACATCCAATAGACTGTAAAAAAAACACCCTTGATGGTGGGATGGCCAAACTTGGGGAGCCTTGAGGGGCACATGAGAGAATCATTTTTTCAGAGTTTCATTGAAATACACAAAGAAACCTAGTGCCCAGAAGCTAAGAAACATGGAATTATTTCCAGTTCGCTAAAACGCTTTTCTGTGAGTTTGAAACTCTTTTGCTACCTAGTGATTCAGCTTTGAGATACTTGAACCAGGAAAGAAGCACAGTGTGCTCTTGTGATCTGAAGTGCTTTTCTGCATTTTCAAAGTTCTAGCATTAACCATTGAGGAATTAAACTAACAGGCGTTTTCAGTGAAATTCGCCTAATCAGGGTAAACATCCAATAAGCTCTAAACAAAAAACACGTCATGGTGGGATGACCAAACGTGGGGAGCCATGAGGAGCACATGAGAGAATCATTTTTTCAGAGTTTCATTGAAATACACAAAGAAACCTAGTGCCCAGAAGCTAAGAAACATGGAATTATTTCCAGTTCGCTAAAACGCTTTTCTGTGAGTTTGAAACTCTTTTGCTACCTAATGATTCACCTTTGAGATACTTGAACCAGGAGAGAAGCACAGTGTCCTCTTGTGAAATAAAGTGCTTTCCTGCGTTTTCAAAGTCGTATCATCAACAATTTAGAAATTAAACTAACAGCGTTTTTCAGGCAAATTTGACTAATCAGGATAAACATCCAATAGACTGTAAACAAAACACCCGTGATGGTGGGATGACCAACCTTGGGGAGCCATGAGGGGCACATGAGAGAATCATTTTATCAGAGTATCATTGAAATACAGAAAGAAACCTCATGCCCAAGAGCTAAGAAACTGGCAATTATTTCTAGTTCGCAAAATTGCTTTTCTGTGAGTTTGAAACTGTTTTGCTACAAAGCGTTCAGCTTTGAGATATGTGAACCATGACAGAAGCACAGTGTGCTCTTGTGAACTAAAGTGCTGTTCTGTGTTTTCAAAGTTCTAGCATTAACCATTTAGGAATTAAACTAACAGGCGTTTTCAGGCAAATTCGCCTAATCAGGGTAAAAATCCATATGGCTCTTACAAAGCACCCGTAATGGTGGGATGACCAAACTTTGGGAGCCAAGGGGGTCACATGAAACATTTTATCAGTGTTTTATTGAAATACGCAAAGAATCCTAGTTCACAAGAGCTACGAAACAGGCAATTATTTCCAGTTCGCTAAAACGCTTTTCTGTGAGTTTGAAACTGTTTTCCTACCAAGCGATTCAGCTTGGAGATACGTGAACCAGGACAGAAGCACAGTGTGCTCTTGTGAACTAACATGCTTGTTTTTGAAATACCTACCAAGCGATTCAGTTCTTTTCTGTGAGTTTGAAACTGTTTTCCTACCAAGCGATTCAACGTGAACCAGGACAGAAGCACAGTGTGCTCTTGTGAACTTACATGCTTTCCTGTGTTTTCAAAGTTCTAATATAAACCATTGAGGAATTATACTAACAGGCGTTTTCAAGCAAATTCGCCTAATCAGGGTAAATATCTATAAAGCTTTAAACAAAGCACCCATAATGGTGGGATGACCAAACTTGGGGTGCCATGAGGGGCTCATGAGAGAATCATTTAACCAGAGTTTTATTGAAATATACACAGAAACCTCGTGCCCAAGAGCTAGGGAACATGCAACTATTTCTTCGTTGCTAGAACGCTTTTTCTGTGAGTTTTAATCTTTTGCAATCCCAAGCAATACTGCTTCGAGCTACTTGAACCAGGCCTGAAGCAGATTGTCCTGTTATGAAAGAAACAATTTTCCTTAGTTTTCAAAGTGGTAGCCTAAACCATTGTAGAGTTGGAATAACAGATGTTTTCTGTCAAATTCGCCTAATCAGGGTCAACATCCAAGAAGATGTAGACAAAACACCTGTGATGGTGAGATGACCTAATTTGGGCAGCCATGAGGAGCTCATGTGAGAATCATTTAATCAGAGTTTCATTGAAATACACAAACAAACCTCGAGCCCAGGAGCTAAGAAACAGGGAATTATTTCAGGTTCGCTAAAACGCATTTCTGTGAGTTTGAAACTGTTTTGCTAACAAGCAATTCAGCTTTGAGATACTTGAACCAGGAGAGAAGCACAGTGTGCTCTTGTGAACTAAAGTGCTTTCCTGCATTTTCAAATTCCTAGCATAAACCATTGAGGAATTAAACTAACAGGTTTTTCAGGCAAATTCGCCTAATCAGGGTAAACATCCTAAAGGCTCTAAACAAAACACCCGTGACGGTGGGATGACCAAACTTGGGGAGCCATTAAAAGCTCATGAGAGAATCATTTAATTCGAGTTTCATTGAAATACACAAAGAAACCTCGTGCCCAGGAGCTAAGAAACAGGCAATTATTTCCGGTCCACTAAAACGCTTTTCTGTTAGTTTGCAACTGTTTTGCTACCAAGCGATTCAGCTTTGAGATACTTGAACCAGGGGAGAAGCCCAGTGTGCCCTTGTTAACTAAAGTGCTTTCCTGCGTTTTCAAAGTCCTAGCATAAACCATTGAGAAATTAAACTAACAGTCGTTTTCAGGCAAATTCACCTAATCAGGGTAAACATCCAAAGGGCTCTAAACAAAACACCCGTGATGGTGGGATGACCAAACTTGGGGAGCCATGAGGTTCTCATGAGAGAATCATTTAACCAGAGTTTATTGAAATACACACAGGAACCTCGTGCCCAGGATCTAAGAAACTTGCAATTATTTCCTGTTTGCTAAAATGCTTTTCTGTGAGTTTGAAACTGTTTTGCTACCAAGGGATTCAGCTTTGAGATATTTGAACCAGGAGAGAAGCACATTGTGTCCTTGTGAACTATAGTGCTTTCCTGCATTTTCTAAGTCATATCATAAACAATTGAGAAATTAAACTAACAGGTGTTTTCAGGCAGATTCGCCTAATCAGTGTAAACATCAAAAAGGCTATAAACAAAACACCTGTGATGGTGGGATGACCAAACTTGGGGAGCCATGAGGGGCTCATGAGAGAATCATTTAACCAGAGTTTTATTGAAATACACACAGAAACCTCGTGCCCAAGAGCTAAGAAGTATGCAACTATTTCACATCCCAAGAACACTTTTTCTGTGAGTTTGAGTCTTTTGCAATCCTAAGCAATTCTGCTTCGAGCTACTTTTACCATGCCTGACTCAGATTGTGTTGCCATGTAAGAACCAGTTTTCCTTAGTTTTCATAGTGGTAGCATAAACCATTGTGGAGTTGGAATAAGATATTTTCTGTCAAATCCTCCTAATCAGGGTCAACATCCAAGAAGCTGTAGACAAAAAACCCGTGATTGTGGGATGACCAAACTTGGGGAGCCATGAAGAGCTCATGAGAGAAACATTTAATCAGAGTTTCATTGAAATACAAAAAGAAACCTTGTGCCCAGGAGCTAAGAAACTTGGAATTATTTCCAGTTCACTAAAATGCTTTTCTGTGAGTTTGAAACTGTTTTGCTACCAAGCAATTTAGCTTTGACATACTTGAACCAGGAGAGAAGCACAGTGTGCTCTTGTGAACTAAAGAGATTTCCTGCGTTTTCAAAGTCCTAGCATTAACCATTGATGAATTTAACTAACAGGCGTTTTTAGGCAAATTCACCTAATCAGGGTCAACATCCAATAGGCTCTAAACAAAACACCCGTGATGGTGGGATGACCAACTTGGGGAGCCATGAGGGGCTCATAAAAGAATCATTTAATCAGACTTTCATTGAAATACACAAAGAAACCTCGTGAACAGGAGCTAAGAAACTTGGAATTATTTCCAGTTTGCTAAAACGCTTTTCTGTGAGTTTGAAACTGTTTTGCTACCAAGCGATTAAGCTTTGAGATACTTGAACCAGGAAAGAAGTGCAGTGTGCTTTTGTGAACTAAAATGCTTTCCTGCATTTTCATAGTCCTAGCATAAATTATTGAGATATTAAACTAACAGGCGTGACAAATCCGGATCATACAGCTAGACTAATATGCACAGGGGGTCAATCCCGTGCATGTCCTACCCAGAGCTTGAAGCTGAGTGCTGTGCACACTTCAGAAGACCCTTCATGTCGTCTTGTCCGCACAGCCTTTTCACCCCAAACCCATTTCTTCCTCACTGGTAACCAGGTTTTCATTCTAGTGCAATGGATAAATACCGCCTGGTTGAATCTCATGCAAAAGGAATCAGATATATGAATTATTTGTACTTCACTCTGCCACTCAAGTTTACGCTTGTGAATGCCAAGCAGTTTCCAGTAGGAGGGGCTAAGGGGTTCATTTTTATTACTTTGTAACACTCCATTGTATTCCACAATCGATTACCATATGCCACAATTTATCATGAGAAAATATCAGCAAAACCCAAATGGAGAAAGATTCTACTCGTCTCATTCAACACTTTTGGTGCACATTTACCTGCATTTGTGTTTACATTTATTTACTTACTATACTTTGGTGTGCAAATTTCCCCAAATTTGGCTCATGGACGTACTCACTAGCAGCTTGGCTCTTTTGACAGATCTTTCTATGAGTGCTTTTTTAACTGTCTGGAATAACTAGGTATTCCCTGCACAATTTTTAGTTTTCTTTCACCAGCTCTAGAATTAATTATGTCTTCAAGGAACAATGGCTCCTTTTGGTAGAAAATGTCATTAAAAACAGAGTATTGGTACCTCCAAGGGCATGGGGGCTCCTGACCTCAGGTGATGGAGATACAGGGAATGTAAGAATGGGTTTGTGTGTGTGTGTGTGTGTGTGTGTGTGTGTGTGTGTGTGTGTGTGTGTGTGTGTGTGTTTTGCTGGTAATGTATTTAATAGGCCCTTTATCAGATTAGTTTATTATTTTCTACTCTTAGTTTGCTCACAGATTTTTATCATGAATATATATATATATATGTATGTATATACCATATATATATATATTTTTTGAATTGATTTACTTAAGTGTATGAATTTATCTACTTTTCTAATGATTTAGAGAATTGCATTAATTATGAATGTTAAAATGGCCGTGTTCTTGAAATTATTTCAATATATCTTGGTGTATGATCCTTCTAATTTGCTGTGTGATACATTTAGTTAATAGAGTATGTAGTTTAGGATTTTGTTCCTACAATCATGAGTGAGTTTGGTGTTAGTTTCCTTCCTTGCAATGGTCTTAGGTTTTGTTATGAAGGTTCTGAGCCTTTTGTTATTCTCTAGAAGAGTTTGTTTGTATAAGAGCATCATTGTTTCTTTCTTAATGATTTGAGGAATTTACTGGTAAAGTTCTCTGGGACTGAAGTTTTTATTTTGGGAGTTATTATAATTATGAGTTTATTTACTTAATCACATAGTACTATTCAGGTTTTTCTTTTATTTACATGTGCCCTAAAAAGTTTTTCTTTCTTAAACATAGTCTAGTTTTGTCTAAATATTCGAACTTATTGGTTACCACTACAATAATAGCAAACTGCTGGCGACTGCTCAGACATCTGAGACTATTTTCAGTGGAGCCCGCAAGAGACTGAGTAGAACTTTGAAAGTAAACTTAGCTTATGAAAAGAAATGCTGGAAATTCTGATATATTTGTTGTGATAGAGAGGCTGCATGTATCCTCACTTTCCTAGATGCATGGGATGGAGAAGGGTCCTGTCAGTCACCTCTGGCTGACCTCCAGGCTGTGCACAGCAGGAGGTGAAAGCCAAAACTGCCTCCTATGCTGCCTGAATTTCCAAGATGCTCATCCCATACACTTTTTTTTTTTTTTTAAGCAAAGAATGAAAACATACAGGCAAGGCGAAAAAACGCATTTCTGTTCACCAGACATTGGTGGGCTTCTAAATTATGCTCACCCAGCTGTGACCCATTGGAATATGGTCTCAAAAATAAGAACAAGATTTTTTTGAGAAGACTAGTAGAGAATTCAGATGCTACACATTTCAATATGTAGAATCTACAGATTTAGCATAGGAAAGTAGCTAAGAAGTAGTTTGCAATAAAAAAATTAAAATAAGCAACATAAACACAAGCTGGACGTATGTGGGTCTGTGAGTGAGTGGCTCTAATACTAGAACTGCTAAATTATCCAAAACGTTTGGTTCTAACAAAAGGTTTGAGAGCAAAGCAATAAAAATATGTCTCATTAGCAGTAAACGAGTAACCAATAGTAAATGTCCTTGAGGGACTCCGATGAGTAGATAAAGAATCTCTAAAGAATTAATGAAAAGTGTCATAATAATGTCCCACCAAACAACACCAATAAGAATATATAAATCGGGCTGGGGTTGTGGCTCAGCGGTTGAGCGCTCGCCTCACAGGTGCGCCGCCCGGTTTCGATCCTCAGCACCACGTAAACATAAATGCATTGCATTGTGTACAACTAAAGTAAATAAATAAATATTTTAAAAAAGAATATATAAATCAAATACAAATATAAAGTAGTGTATGTTATTTATTACATACACACAAAACAGAAATTTTTGTATTTTTTTAAAAAAAATTTAATTTGTTTTAATTAGTTTTGCATGACAGTAGAATGTGCTAATGCACTGTGATATATCATACATATATGGGATATAATTTCTCAGTTTTCAAAGTGTACATGTTGCAGAATCAGATTGGTCATGTAGTCACATATATGCATACAGTAATGATGTCTGTTTCATTCCACTATCGTTCCCATCCCTACATCCCCTCCCTTCCCCTCCCTTCACTTCCCCCTACCTAATCTAATGTAACACTATTTTTCCCTTGTGCCCCCCGCCTTATTGTGAATTAGCATCCACATATTAGAGAAAACATTCGGAATTTGGTTTTGTGGAATTGGCTATTTTGCTTAGTATGATATTCTCCAACCCCAACAATTTGCAGGCAAATGCCATAATTTCACCCTTCTTTAAAGCTGAATAATATTCCATTGAGTATATATACCATATTTTCTTTATCCATTCATCTATTGAGGGATACCTAGGTTGATTCCATAGTCTAGCTATTGTGAATTGAGCTTCTATAAACATTGATGTGGCTGTGTCATTATAGTATGCTGATTTTAAGTCCTTTGGGTATATATATCAAGGAGTGGGATAGCTGGGTCAAATGGTGGTTCCATTCCCAGTTTTCTGAGGAATCTCCATACTGCTTTCCATAGTGGTCGCACCAATGTGCAGTTTTTCCAGCAATGTATGAGTGTACCTTTTTCACCACATCCTCACCAACATTTGTTGTTGTCTGTATTTTTGATGATTGCCATTCTGACAGGAGTGAGATGGAATCTTAGAGTAGTTTTGATTTGCATTTCTCTAATTGCTAGAGATGTTGAACACTTTTTCATATATTTGTTGATCATTTGTATTTCTTCTTCTGCGAAGTGTCTGTTCAGTTCCTTAGCCCATTTATTGATTGGGTTATTTGTATTTTTGGTGTTAAATTTTTTGAGTTATTTATATATCCTAGAGATTAATGCTTTATCAGAGGTGCATGTGGTAAAGATTTTCTCCCAGTGTGTAGGCTCTCTCCTCACATTATTACTTGTTTCCTTTGCTGAAAAGAAGCTTTTTAATTTGAATCCATCCCATTTACTGATTATTGATTGTACTTCTTGTGATTTAGGAGTCTTGTTAAGGAAGTCAGATCCTAGGCTGACATGGAATTGGCTTATTTCACTTAGCTTAGGGCCTATTTTTCCTTAGGCACAGGGTCTCTGTTCTAATACCTAAGTCTTTGATCCACTTTGAGTTGATTTTTTTGCAAGGTGAGAGATAGAGGTTTAATTTCATTTTGCTACATATGGAGTTACAGTTTTGCCAGCACCATTTGTTAAAGAGGCTATCTTTTCTCCAGTGAATGTTTTTGGCACCCTTGTCTAGTATGAGATAACTGCATTTATGTGGGTTTGTCTCTGTGTCCTCTATTCTGCACCATTGGTCTACAAGTCTATTTTGGTGCCAATACCATGCTGTTTTTGTTACTAGTTCTGTAGTATAGTTTAAGGTCAGGTATTGTGATGTCTCCTGCTTCACTTTTCTTGCTAAGGATTGCTTTAGCTATTCTGGGTCTCTTATTTTTTCCAAATAATTTTATGATTGCTTTTACTATTTCTATGAAGAATGCTGTTGGGCTTTTAATAGGAATTGCATTAAATCTGTATAATGCTTTTGGTAGTATGGCCATTTTGACAATATTAATTCTGCCTATCCGGGAACATGGGAGATCTTTCCATCTTCTGAGGTTTTATTCAATTTCTTTCTTTAGTGTTCTAAAATTTTCATTGTAGAGGTCTTTCACCTCTTTTGTTAGATTGATTCTCAGGTATTTTATTTTTATTTTATTTTTTAGAGGCTATTGTGAATGGAATAGTTTTCCTAATTTCTCTTTCAGTGGATTTATCACTGATGTATAGGAATGCATTTGATTTATGGGTGTTGATTTTATATCCTGCTACATTGCTGAATTCATTTATTATTTCTAGAAGTTTTCTGGTGGAATTTTTTTGATCTTCTAGATATAAAATCATGTCATCAGCAAATAGTGATAGTTTGAGTTTTTCTTTACTAATTTGTATCCCTTTGATTTCTTTCTTTTTTCTAATTGCTCTGGCTAGAATTTCAAGGACAATGTTGAATAGAAGTGGTGAAATAGGACATCTTTGTCTTGTTCCAGTTTTTAGAAGGAATGCTTTCAATTTTTCTCCATTTTGAATGATGCTGGCCTTGGGTTTAGCATATATAGCTTTTACAATGTTAAGGTATGTTCCTACTGTCCCTCGTTTTTCTAGTGTTTTGAACAAGGTGTGCTGTATTTTGTCAGATGCTTTTTCTGCTTCTATTGAGATGATGATATGATTCTTGTTTTTAAGCACCATCTTTTTTTTTTTTTTTTTTTTTTTTTTTTTTAACAGGGATTGAACTCAGGGGCACTCGACCACTGGGTCACATCCCCAGCCCTTTTTTGATATCTTATCAGAGACAGGGTCTCACTGAGTTGCTGAGTGCCTCACCATTGCTGAGGCTGGCTTTGAATTCGCGATCCTCCTGCTTCAGCCTCCCAAGTGCTGGGATTACAGGCATGCGCCACCGCGCCTGGCTAATCATGGTGCACTATCTTTTAAGTATGTTTTTGTATGTGATTTGCCAGAATTTTATTGACAATTTTTGCATCCACGTTCATCAGGGATATTGGCCTGAAGTTTTCTTTCCTTGATGTGTCCTTGTCTGGTTTTGGTATCAGGTTGATATTAGTCATAGAATGAGTTTGGAAGGGTTCCATCCTTATCTATTTCATGGAATACTTTGAGGAGTATTGGTGTTAATTCTTCTTTGAAAGTCTTGTAGAACTCTGCTGAGAAGCCATCTGGTCCTGGGCTTTTATTGGTTGGCCGGCTTTTGATGGCGTTTTCTATTTCATCACTTGAAATTGATCTGTATAAATCGTGTATGACCTCCTCATTCAGTTTGGGTAGGTCATATGTCTCTAGAAATTTGTTGATGTCTTCGCTATTTCCCATTTTATTAGAGTATAATTTTTCAAAATAGTTTCTAATTATCTTATGTATTTTAGATGTGTACATTGTGAT
Organism: Tamias sibiricus; assembly: GCA_025594165.1. NCBI lineage: Eukaryota > Metazoa > Chordata > Mammalia > Rodentia > Sciuridae > Tamias > Tamias sibiricus. Next base: position 120,890 of record JAKELJ010000067.1, read on the forward strand.
ATTTCCTTCTTCATCTTGTATTTTATTAATTTGAGTTTTCTCTCTCTTTCTCTTCGTTAGCATGGCCAGGGGTTTATCAATTCTATTTATTTTTTCAAAGAACCATCTTTTTGTTTTGTTAATTTTTTTTCAATTGTTTCTTTTGTTTCATTTTATTTCTTTCATCTTTGGTTTTAATTATTTCCTGTCTTCTGCTGCTTTTGGTGTTGATTTCTTCTTCTTTTTCTAGGGCGTTGAGATGCAATGTTAGGTCATTTATTTGTTGACTTTTTATTCCTTTAATAAATGTAATCAATGCAATAAACTTTCCTCTTAGTACTACCTCTGCCAGGCGGGCACAGTGCTTCAAGGGCCCCTCGCTGTCTCCCTCTGCTGCAGGCAGCTGTGAGATGGTGAGAGCATCACAACGCCCAGCTGCTCTCTGCCTGGGCGGGCACAGTGCTTCAAGGGCCCCTCGCCATCTCCTTCCTCTGCAGGCAGCTGTGAGTTGTTGAGAGCACCACAATGCCCAGCTGCTCTCCGCCCGGGCTTGCACAGTGCTTCAAGGGCCCCTCACTGTCTCCCTCCACTGCAGGCAGCTGTGAGATGGTGAGAGCACCAGGACGCCCAGCTGCATTCCGCCAGGGCGGGCACAGTGCTTCCCGAACGCTTTGGCCAGGTCGGCGCACCCACCACGCCATAGCAGGGGCATCTGGGAGCCCGGGCCGCACCGCTCTGCAGGGCGGGCGGCGTCCATGGGCCTGTGCGCTGGCCTCTGCTGACAGCGAACCGGCTCCAGAGTTCCCATTGGTTCTCCCACCCGGAACCGCTTCCAGCTCAGAACGCCAGGCCTGTGCCGGCCACTCCTGGCCCCGTCGGGCTGACATCGCCCTGCGAGCCCCCGTCCGGCCGCTGCGGGGCAGGCCTCCTGGCTGCGGAGCTGACTCGACTGCTGCGTTGGCGCCCTCCCGGGCCTGGGTGAGGCTCTCGGCGCGGCCAGAGTCGGCAGGAGCCTCAGGTCCTTATGGCGCTCGCCGGACCCCTCCTCCGCCGGCCCGCCCACCCGCACGGACCCGAGGCGCCCTGTCCTGGCCTGTGCGCGGGCCAGCCGGGGCGCGGTGGGCGCTTGTCCGGGCTGGGAACGGGCCGGGGCCTCAGGCTCTTTGGCCCTCGGAGAACCTGCAGCGCAGATTCTAAATTCAAAAGTTTTTAAAGAAACCGCTCCGCTTCTTTTAAAAAAAAAAGATATTTAATTTATTTATTTGCTTTTTAGTGTATACAATGCCTTTATCATTTTAATGCCTTTATTTTTAGGTGGTGCAGAGGATTGAACCCGGAGCGCGCACTTGGCTCTACTGCTGAGCCACAACCCCAGCCCCAGCTCTGCTTTTTAACCCTCCGCCCCCCCCCACGCGCAGCACCGCAGGAAATCGGAGGGGTGGGGCGATGACGTCACATCGCCTGTGCCTCACTGAACTGAGGCGGCTGTGGTGCTGGCGGCAGCGGATGCAGTGGTGGCAACATGGAGGCGGCAGCAGGCCTGCGGCAGCTCCTCCCAGCATCCCTGGCGTGGCCATTTCAGCCCCATCTTGGCCAAGGGGAGGGAGATGCAGCCGCCGCTTCAGCAGTTTGAATTTCAGTTTCTCCTGCTTCCCGAGGCGGGCGCGCTGAGGACGAGGCTGGGAGGCGCCGCAGCTCCCTCACGCAGCCCGACGCCTCCGCTCGCCAGCCCGCCTCCGCCCCTCTCTCCCGGGAGCCGCATGGGGAGGCCGTGCCACCACAGCCCGGGGGTGGCTCCCCCATCATGGGAGGACCGCGCTGGCCTCCCCTCCCCGGAGGGCTTCCGCCCGAGAAGGGCGTCAGGTCCCCTGGGCCGCGCTCTGGCTGAGCCTGGAGGCGGGCCGCGCCCGAGCCCACAGCAGCCTGAAGCTATGCACTCGCCGCGCCAACCCTCAAGTAGATTGTGAAACACTGACTTGTTACAACATTTTAAAGTACATTTAAAAATTACAGTGAAGCCGGGCGCGGTGGCGCACGCCTGTAATCCCAGCACTTGGGAGGCTGAGGCAGGAGGATTGCGAGTTCAAAAGCCAGCCTCAGCAATGGCGAGGCACTTAGCAACTCAGTGAGACCCTGTCTCTAATAAAATACAAAAAAGGGCTGCGGATGTGGCCCAGTGGTCAAGGGCCCCTGAGTTCAATCCCCAGAACAACAACAAAAAAAAAAAAATTACAGTGAGTTAAGACATTTTACAGTTAGGCATTTATTTACTAGGGTTTTTGAGTGAGGTTAATTTTGGATGTGTTAAACAAAACTATTTTTATGGGTTTATGTATAAAAATACAATGAGATGTTAAAATTATTTCTTACTTTGTACTTAGTTTCTTCATATTCTTTTCTTATACTTCCCATTTCTGATTAGCCTTTTATGTTTGTTATATACTTCTGTTGGTTTGAAAAGTGCTCACTGAAATTCTTTCATCTTCTCTTTTTGTAATTCAAAGTTTATCTTCTTTTATAGGTGACTTGCTTGTGGGGAGTCTGTCTTCCACTTGAGGACTCAGCTAGCTAGTCATTTGAGAAATTTTATAGGGATGGGACTACCAAGTAAAGGAACGGATTCCACAAGCCACTTAGAAAAATCTTTACTTTTATAGATGCTCCCATTTCCACACATAAGGGGAAAACCCGAAATTCAGATTGAGTCCATGTTTTTCACCTTTGATAATAATCTACAGGCATCTTACCTCTTCTAGCTGCAAGAGACCAATTTTTTTTTTCTGATAAAATTGGTAAATAACATTTTACTTACCTCTGTTTCTGTGCGCTGCCCCGTATCTCTTCAAGAAATGACTGGTTTCCCAGACACCCCTCGTTTCCATACACAAGTATACCTATGAATGAATGAAAAATATATCACACTTTTCTTAGTTTGTAAATATGTAATTATACCCCTCAAAACTTTAATATGATTTTATGGCCTGAAGCAGAGAGATCTGTTGACAGATCTCTGAGACTCTGAAATGGATTCTTTAGGGTATGACCTCAAAGATGCATTTGTTTGTCCTTATGGACAAACAAAAAAGTTGGTCATCTCAAGAATCTCATTCACAGACACCATGTTTGAACTACAGATACTACCATACGTTCTTATCAGTTGCAGCAGTTAATCTAGTGCAGGGGTTTTGATATGTGTGTAGTCCCATTTTAAACATGAGACTTTTTGCAGTACTGGGGATTAAACCCAGGGCCTTGCACATGCTAAGCATGTGTATGTTCCCACCACATTTTATTGTTTATTTTGAGACAGGGTCTCCCTAAATTGCCCAGGCTGGCCTCAAACTTGAGAGTCTCCCGCTTCAGCCTCCAGGTTAGTTGGGATTACAGGCTTGTGCCACCACACTGGGCTTTACATTTCTTTATATATTGAATTGTACAGGTAGTTTTTCTCCTCCAACTTTTCAGTTGATGTATAAATCACATATTAGATGCCATCTTATGTCTACATAAGCCTTTGAGAGGGCATTTTTACCAAAGAGTGAGTAATCCAAGTGTAAAATTCTATGCATATGTGATTATATGCATTTGTGACATTGTTTAGTATAAAAATGATATTTATTGGTGTATTCATCAGAAGTGCCTAATTATTAACATATATTTTAGTCATAAACATGACTTGAAGTAAAGAAAATTATAGATTTCCAGAAAGGCTGGATGATTTCCAGAGTACCTGAAAATTCTATATCAGTAGGTGTGTGGCCTTTATATTCATAGTGACATATATTGTTTAAAATTTTTTGTACTAATTAATAATAGGCCAAATGTTGGTTAATGTTTTTAGAAAACATTAGGGCTTATTGGTGTGGGAATAATACAGATTACAACAATTCTAGAAATACTTGTTTTTTTTTTTCTCTGTAGAGGAAGAGAGGTATGAGATCATAAATCTGAACTAAATCACCTTTATAAGGAGTCATTTTATATAGGACTGGTAGTAGGGGTATGTATGTATTCCCTGATATTTATTCTTGAAGGTTCTGATAGCACTAATTTGGAAACGGCATGATTCTGGATTTATGGGTCTGATACTTTCTAATTTCAAGTGGAGATTATCTTCCTCTGCACAGAAGAGTGGAAGCAATCATGCTCTCAGATCCTCCAGTAATGAGCAGCAGCCCCACCAATCAAATGATAAATCAAAATTAACTTATTTAACAACAGGAATGATTTATTTAACAACAGGAGAGTGTAAAAGAATTTTGACTTTCCTTTCCTAAAATGATAAGGAGTTGGGGGCTGGGAAGTGTAAAGTGATAGCAGATAACCAAGATGGAGGGAACTATAGCAAATAACATGGGACATGGTTTTAGAAGGAATAGGAACCCTTGTTAGTAGTAAGGAACAGCAATTTAATTTTTTTCTGATTAAATGTTGCCTGAATGATGTTCCCTAAGTAATTACTTAATGAATGGGAAGAACAGATTTCCCAGTAAGAAATTTTAGGAGTTGACAGTATTTATAGGGTATGTGCAGCAACATTCCTAAATTGGAGTTAAATCCTTTGAGTTTGTAGGTTTTCTTTATACTCAACCAGTGACTTGTGATTTGAGGCTACCTACTATTTTTGGTGGCATAATGCTAATTACTGTATCCACAATGATACCTGAATCATTGATTTGATGTCTTTCCCACAGAAATTCTTAAAGATAAAGAATATAACAAATATTGAGACTATTTTATCTGACATTGTTCAGGGCCGAAATTGGGTTTGTCGCATAAAGATTTTAGGAACAGAATCCAGTTTGCATCATTCCATGACACTAATAAATATACTTTAATGTGTGCACTTTGAACTTTTCTGGTAATATTTAAGGTATATTAGTTAGCTGCTTTATCTTTAAAAATATTGGCAGAATTTCTACTTTTCAGTCAAGTAAATTCAGTATCACGTACACTGCTCTGAACCTCTCAAATTTAAAATCTGAAATTAGACTTAAGTGTATCATCTTTACTTCTTTGTACTTATACCAATTATTGTTTGAAGAAATTAAAAAAGAGCTCTCATTCTTTAAGTTGTATGTGTATAATAGGATGGTTAAGTGAAAATTCCACAGGTGATTTGAGATAGTAATTCTATTAGTGGTTGCCCAGAACACACACCTGCTATCAGAGTAGGCAGGACAAGTGAAGTGTGAACATTAAATCACTTATAATTTCCTATCCCATAAGCTTTCACTAAAATTTGGCTAACAAATATTGCTTTGCCAAAGATAAATTTTGTGATAATTGTGTCAATCATTGTAAGCAATACTAGTGTGTTTGCAAATGTTATTTTAATGTTTCAGATTATCCAGCTTCATTATTACACAAGTAAATTGTTTAATCTGTGAATAAAGGATTTCCAACACAAATTTAAAGCTCACTAGTTTCTAAAATAGAATTAGAATTCAGTTTTACCAAGCAGTTTTGATTTCATATGTTAAACCCAAATAAAACAGATCCTTTATATGACTTACCCTTTGAAAACAACAGAGAAAAGGAAAGGGCTCTTGATCAGACAAAATCAATTTAATTGTGTTTTAAACATACCATGTGAGTGACCATTATAGACAGACAGTGGAATCAGATGTAGCTGGACTGAAATCCACTGCGCTGCATATTTGAGGTACTTAACTTTAAACTAGTTGCTTTGCCCTGTCTCTTGTTGCCCTGAATGAAACATGAGGATAATACCCATTTTGGAGGGTTTAAAGTATTAAATAATGTTTGCAGTAATAAGTTAATAATAATATAAGACAATATGTATGGTAAATGTTCATCACAGAAATGTGAATGTTTCCACATCCAAAATACTATCTGTCCCAAATCATCTTTTGACATGCTACAAATAATACCAGTAGTCTTTGATTTTTATTCTGCAAGTGTAATTATATGTTATGGATGTAGTCAGAGAAAAGGAGATGTTTTAGGTCAATAAGGTCATGAGGTAGTGGGAAATATAACAAAGTGGGGTGTTTGTTCTTGTTCTTTCCCTCCCTCCCTCCCTCCCCATCCCCCTCTCTTTGGTATGGGGATTGAACCCAGAGACACTTGACCACAGAGCTATATCTCAAGTCCTTTTCACTTTTTATTTTGAGACAAGGTCTTGCTAAGTTGCTGAGGCTGACCTTGAACTTGTGATCTTTCTGCCTCAGCCTCCTGAGTTGCTGAGATTCCAGACATTTGCCACTACATCTGGCAGCAAATTGTGTTCTAAACTTGGCTCTGCCACAAGTTTGCTGTTTCTTTGGTCAAGTTCTTTAACTTCTCTCAGCTTTTCTCATTGGTAAATCTAGAATTTAGGGCTTATATTTTAAGATTCCTTCTAGCCCTATTGAGTTAACAAGATAAGCTTCATGAGAGATCTGCTAGTTTAAAACTTTTCTCTTGTTGTAAGTGTTTTTTTGTCACTAGACCATTGTGTGATAGTAAATGAAGTTTGCAAATATTCATTCAACAGATTGAATATCCAAGTAAACATTAAAGTAAAAATATGTCAATCTTTCATTGTATTTTCTAAGTAGTAAGCACTGAGATTTAAAAAACGACTCTACTGCTCTCCAAGATCTCAGGCTATATGAAAGTGATTATCAGATATATACTTTGATATACATTGTAGGCTCTAAATGTAAGGTGCTAATGGAAACAGTTTGGAACATCAAATGATTTGAAGATTACAAGGTACTAGAAAAACTTCTGTTTAAAAGTTATTTTTTGTATAAGTATATATTTATATAACCAAAATTCAAAATATACAAGAGGAAAAATTGAAAGCTCTCTGCCATCTCTGTTCTTCTGACAGTTTGTGTTCTGAGAGTCAAACCATTACATGTGCATGCTTCTGAGGCTCACTCTTGAAATCTTAAAAGGGTCATTCAGATTAGGTCGCTGATAAGAGAAAGGGATAATTTTCCAAGATGAGGGAAAAGGCAGCTTGTGTAACGACACGGAAGAGTAAGATTTTGTCATTTTGGAAAAGGATGTGTGTAAGCTGCCTGGTACCGTAAACCGGGATAAAAACTCTCGGAGGCAGAGTTAAGCTTTTACTACTTTTACTTCTACTTTCTTAGAGCTTAGAGAGAGGGAAAGAAAGATTTTTAGAGAGAAAGATTAAAGCGAGCTTTTCTTCTTGTCTTCTTAGCTTAGAGTTAGAGTTCTTAGAGTTAGAGTTAGAAAGATAGAGCTTAGCTTAGAGAAAGATTAGAGCTTCTTTCTTCTCTCTTCTTTCTTCCTTCTTCTGTCTTCTGTCTTCTGTCTTCCTCGGGAGCCTCGGCCTTACTCTGACCAGTCCTCTGGAGCCTCGGCCTAACTCTGGCCAGTCATTACTTCTTCTATCTGGTTTCTCTTCTGTAACCGCTCTGCCTACGTTCTGGCCGCTCTGATTCTTCTGACCGACCGAGTGACTGCCCGGCTGACTGAATTCTCCGTTCTCCTAACTCGGACCGCTTTCACCCGGTTATATACCTTCAGGTTTGCGGGTGCCTACAGGTGCGTCACATACATATCAGGTGGAACCCATGGCTTCCAGCTAGCTACAACAGCCCTTTTTAATTAGGGCTCCTTCATATTCCTTCCCTTTAGTTTAAAAAGGTGCTTTTGTTCTATTTTCTCTATTTTATTTTCTCTATTTTCTTTTATTTTCTTGTCCCTACCTAGCTTTTCACCTTTTATTTTTGAAAGGGTGGATATTTGAGCCCTTTTTGAGAAGGTGCTGTGGCTTTAAGGAAGCCTAATGCTGAGGAGCAGCTAACGCACCTAGTTAAGCACAATTGCATAAGCGGCTTTGACTTTTTTTTTTTTTTTTTTTTCCTCTTCTTTATTTTTCTTTATGGCTTTCTTGCCAAAGCTCAATGGCTTTTTTTCTGCATGGTTTTTACCATGCTATTTAATTCTCTATTTTCTTTTAAGCTCATGGCTTTTTTCTTTATACTAAAGCTCAAGGCTTTTTTCTCTATTTTTCCTCTTCTTTATTTTTCTTTATGGCTTTCTTGCCAAAGCTCAATGGCTTTTTTTTTTTTCTGCATGGTTTTTACCATGCTATTTAATTCTCTATTTTCTTTTAAGCTCATGGCTTTTTTCTTTATACTAAAGCTCAAGGCTTTTTCTCTATATTTTTTATGGCTTTTGGCCGGCTACTCTGCTTCGGCTTTTGGCCGGCTCGCTTCGGCTTTTTTCGGCTTTTGGCCAGCTACTCTGCTTCGGCTTAATTCTTAACTGGCCTCAACTGAGTCAGAGGCTATGCTTTTTCATTGCTGTTATTTCTTAGCTTTTCTTCTCTGCCTGCCGAGCCCCGGACGGACCACCATTTGTAAGCTGCCTGGTACCGTAAACCGGGATAAAAACTCTCGGAGGCAGAGTTAAGCTTTTACTACTTTTACTTCTACTTTCTTAGAGCTTAGAGAGAGGGAAAGAAAGATTTTTTAGAGAGAAAGATTAAAGCGAGCTTTTCTTCTTGTCTTCTTAGCTTAGAGTTAGAGTTCTTAGAGTTAGAGTTAGAAAGATAGAGCTTAGCTTAGAGAAAGATTAGAGCTTCTTTCTTCTCTCTTCTTTCTTCCTTCTTCTGTCTTCTGTCTTCTGTCTTCCTCGGGAGCCTCGGCCTTACTCTGACCAGTCCTCTGGAGCCTCGGCCTAACTCTGGCCAGTCATTACTTCTTCTATCTGGTTTCTCTTCTGTAACCGCTCTGCCTACGTTCTGGCTGCTCTGATTCTTCTGACCGACCGAGTGACTGCCCG
>JAKELJ010000067.1:129740-153848 GCA_025594165.1 Tamias sibiricus
TACTAATGGTTACTTCGTTTACTGCTAATGAGACATATGTTATTGCTTTTGCTCTCAACGACCTTTTGTTAGAACCAAACTTTTTGGATAATTTAGCAGTTCTAGAATGTTGAGCCACTCACTCACTGAACCCACATAGGTCCAGTCATGTGTTTTTTATTTGCTTATTTTAATTTTTTTTTATTGCAAACTACTTCTTACTAACTTTTCGCTATGCTAAATCTTGTAGATTCTAACATATTGAAATGTGTAGCATCTATTCTCTACTATTCCTTCTGAAAAAAATCTGTTCTTATTTTTTGAACCCATATTCCAATGGGACACAGCTGGTGAGCATAATTTAAAAGCCCACCAATGTCTGGTGAACAGAAATGCGTTTTTCGCCTTGCCTTATGTTTCATTCTTGCTTAAAAAAAACAAAGTGATATGGGATGAGCATCTTGGAAATTCAGGCAGCAATAGGAGGAAGTTTTGGTCTTTCACCTCTGCTGTGGCACAGCCTTAAAACTGGTCAGCCATAGGTGACTAGACATTGACCCTTCTTCCATCCCATTCAATCTATGAAAAGTGTAGGATACAGGCAGCCCACTGGTTAAATGATTCTCTCATGAGCCCCTCATGGCTCCCCAAGTTTTGGTCATCCCACACGATCACAGGTGTTTTGTTTATAGCCTTTGGATGTTTACACTGATTCTGCAATCTACCTGAAAACACCTAGTTAGTTTCATATCTCAATTGTTTAGATTGACTTAGAAAATGCGGATCCCTATAGTTCACAAGAGCACAATGTGCTTCTCTTCATGGTTTCAAAATATCTCAAAGCTGAAATGCCTTGGTAGCAAAACAGTTTACAAACTCACAGAAAAGCGTTTTAGCAAACAGAACTAATTGCAAGTTTCTTAGGGTTTCCTGGGCACGAAGGTTTCGCTGTGTGTTATTACAATATAACTCAGGTTTAAATGATTCTCTCATTAGCACCTCAATGCACCCAAGTTTGACCATAGCCCACTGTCACGGGTGTTTTGTTTAGGAGCCCATTTGGATGTTTCCCCTGATTAGGTGAATTTGCCTGAAAAACGACTGTTGTTATTTCTCAATGGTTTTATTTGGCTAGGACTTGAAAATGCATGAATGGCACTTGGGATAACAGGGCACACTGGCTTCTCCCCTGGATCAAGTATCTCAAAGCTGAATCGCTTGGTACAAAACAGTGCAAACTAACAGAAAGCGTTTTAGATGTGACCGGAAATTATGCATGTTTCTTAGCTTCTTCTGGCACGAGTTTCTTTGTGTATTACATGACAAATTGCATTAAATATTCCTCTCATGAGCTTTTATGGCTCCCAAGTTTGGTAAACCCACCGTCACGGGTGTTTTGTTAGAGCCTTTACGATGTTTACCTGATAGGAGAATTTGCCTGAACAACTGTAGTTTTAATTCCTCAATGGATTTATTCAAAGGAATTTGAAAATGGCAAGAAAGCACATTAGTCACAAGAGCACACTGTGCTACTCTCCTGGTTCAAGTATCTCAAAGCTGAATTGCTTGTTAGCAAACAGTTTTCAAACCACAGAAATGCGTTTTTAGCAAACATGAAATACTTCCCTCTTTACTATTAGCTCCTGGCCTCTGAGTTTGGTTTGTGTATTTCATGAAACTCTGATTAAATGATTCTCACATGACTCCTCATGGCTGCCAAATTAGGTCATCATCTCACCATCACAGGTCTTATTGTCTACCATCTTATCATGATGTTGAACCCAGATTTAGGCAAATTTGACAGAAAACATCTGTTATTCCAACGCTATAATGTTTATGCTACCACTTTGAAAACCTAAAGGAAAACTGTTTCTTTCATAACAGGAACAATCTGCTTCAGCCTGGTTCAAGTATCTCGAAGCAGAAATTGCTTGTTGTTGCAAAAAGATTAAAACTCACGAAAAAGCGTTCTAGCAACGAAGAAATAGTTGCATGTTCCCTAGCTAATTGGGCACGAGGTTTCTGTGTATATTTCAATAAAACTCCTGGTTAAATGGATTCTCTCATGAGCCCTCTTGCACCCCAAGTTTGGTCATGCCACCATTATTGTGTCTTTGTATTAAAGCTTTAATAGATATTTACCCTGAATAGGCGAATTTGCATGAAACACTGTTAGTATAAATTCCTTCATGGTTTATATTAGAACTTTGAAAAACACGAGGAAAGCAAGTTAGTTCACAAGAGCACACTGTGCTTCTGTCCTGATTCACCGTATCTCAAGCTGAATCGCTTTGGTAGGAAAACATTTTCCAAACTCACAGAAAAGCGTTTTAGCGAACCGGAATAAATTGCCTGTTTCGTACTCTTGTGAAACTAGGTGTCTTTGCCAAATTTCAATAAAACCGGATAAAATGTTTCATGTAGACCACCCCCTTAGCTCCCAAAGTTTGTTCATCCCTACCATTACGGTTGCTTTGTAAGAGCCATATGAATTTTTACCGCTGATTAGGCAAATTTGCCTGAAAAACGCTGTTAGTTTAATTCCTAATTGTTAATGCTAGAACTTTGGAAAACAACCGGAACAGGACTTTAGTTCACAAGAAGCACACGTAGCTTCTGTCGTGGTTCACATATCTCAAAGCCGAAACACTTTGTAGCAAAAGAGTTTCAAACTCAAGAAAAGCAATTTTGCGAACTAGAAATAATTGCCAGTTTCTAAGCACTTGGGCTTGATGTTTCTTGATGTATTTTCAAATGATACTCTGAATAAAAAGAATTCCCTCATGTGCACCTCATGGCTCCCCCACGGTTGGTCATCCCACCAACACGGTGTTTTTGTTTACAGTCTATTGGAAGTTTAACCTGATTAGTCGAAATTTGCCTGAAAAACGCTTGTTTAGTTTACATTTTAACAATTGTAAGATGATACGACTTGTGGAAAACGCAGGTGAAAAGACTTTATTTCACAAGAGGCACTGTGCTTCTCTCCTGGTTCAAGTATCTCACAGGCAGAATCACTAGGTAGCAAAAGAATTCAATTCACAGAAAAGAGTTTTAGGCGAAGTGGAAATAATTCCATATATCCAAGCTTGGGTCACTAGGTTTTTCTTTGTGTATTTCAATGAAACTATGAAAAAATGATTCACTCATGTGCTCCTCATGCTCCCCACGTTTGGTCATCCCGCACCAGACGGTGTTTTTTTCTTTAAGAGCCTATTGATGTGTTACCCTTTTAGGCGAATTTGGGCTGAAAACGCCTGTTAGTTTAAAAGAAAATTTCCTCAATGGGTTAATGCATAGAACATGAAAACGCAGAAAATCACTTTAGATCACAAGAACCACACGTGATTCTGTCCTGCTTCACAAATCTCAAATCTGAAACCACTTGATAGCGAAACAGTTTAAAACGACAAAGAAAAGCGATTTAGTGAACTAAAAAAAATTTCATATTCTTAGCTCCTGGGCACGAGTTTCCCTTTGTGTATTTCAATAAAACTCTGCACAAATGAATCTCTTAAGAGCCCCTCCCCAATGGGGGCTCGGTCAGTTTGGTCAACCATCACGGGTGCTTTTTTTAGAGACTATGGAAGTTACCTGATCAGGGAAAATGCTTAAAATGCTGTTGGTTTTATTCCTCAATGGTTGATGCTAGGACTTTGAAAAACGCAGGAAAGCACTTTAGTTCTACAAGAGCACACTGTGTTTCTCTCCTGGTTCTCGTATTTCAAAGCTGAATCACTAGGTAGCAAAGAGTTTGAAACTCACTGAAAAGCTTTTAAGCGAAAATCTGAAAATAATGGCCCCTCGTTCTTCGCTTCACTGGGCACGAGATTTCTTGGTTTATTTCAATGAAACTCTGACAAAATGTTTCTCTCATGTGATCCCTTGGATCCCAATAGTTTGGTCATCCCACCATCACTGGGTGCCTTTGTTTAGAGGGCCATATGGATGTTTACCCTGATTAGGTGATTTTGCCTGGAAAACACCTGTTAGTTGTAACTTCCTAAATTGGTTAATGCTAAGGAACTTTTGAAAACGGGCAGAACAGCACTTTAGTTCACAAGAGCACATGTGCTTCTAGGTCCATGGTTCACATATCCTAAAATAAACTGATCGCTGTCGTTAGAAGAAAAACAGTTTTCATAACTTACAGAAAAGGCAAGTTTATCAGATCACTTAGAAATTATTGCCTGTATCCGTAGCTTGCTTAAAGCACGCAGGTTTCTTTGTGTATTTCAATGGAAATCTCTGAAAAAATGATTCTCTCATGTGCCCCTCATGGCTCCCCAAGTTTGGTTTTTTTTTTTTCATCCCACCCATCTCGTGTGTTTATTGTAGTAGTGCTTATTGGATGTTTACCCTGATTAGTTAATGATTTATTTTTGCGTTATGATTAAAGGTGATATTTGATAGAGGATGATAATACAAGCGAAAATGCCTGGAAAACGCCTTGGTGAGTTTAAATCTTAAATGGTTAATGCTAGAACCTTTAAAAATTGCAGAACATAACACTTTTGTTCCACAAGAGGCACACTGTTGCTTGCTCTGCATGCGTTCTAGTATCTCAATGCTGAATCACTAGGTAGCAAAACAGTTGTCAAAACTCACAGAAATAGAAGACTTTAGTGAATGACTGTGTACATAATTCCAGGTTGTGTATAGCTTCTGGGCACTAGTTTCTCTTTGTGTATTTCAATGAATACTCTGAAAAAAAATGATTCTCTCATGGGCCCCTCATGGTTCCCCAAGTTTGGTCTCATTCCACCAAACACGTGTATTTTATTTAGAGTGCCTTTTGGGGTATTCTTTCCGCTGATTAGGCGAATTTGACAGGAAAACGTCCTGCTGTTAGGATTAGTTCCTTCAATGTTTAATGGTTAGAAGTCTTTGAAAATGCAGAAAAAACCACTTCAGAATCACAAGAGGCACTTCTAGAGTGCTTCTTTCCTTTTTCAAGTATTTCAAAGCTGAATCATTAGGTAGCAAAGAGTTTCAAACTCACAGAAATGCGTTTTTACGCGAAATGGGATAATTAATTCCATGTTTCTTAGCTTTCTGCCCCTAGGTTTCTTTGTGTATTTCAATTGAAACTCTGAAATAATAATGATTCTCTCATGTGCCCCTCACGGCTCCCCAAGTTTGGTCATCACCCACCCATCAAGGGTGTTTTGTTTACAGTCTATTGGATGTTTACCCTGATTAGGCGAAGAAAATGCCTGAAAACGCCTGTGAGTTTACATTCTTAAATGGTTAATTCTAGAACTTTAAAAATGCAGAACATACAACACTTTAGTTCACAAAACAAGAGCACACTTTCCTTCTCTCCTGGTTCAAGTTATTCTCAAAGCTGAAATCACTAGGTAGCAAAAGGAGTTTCAAATTCACCGATAAGCGTTTTAGAGAACTGGAAATAATTGCCCAAGGTTTCTGAGCTTCTGGGGCACTAGGTTTCTTTGTGTTTTCAATGAACTCTGAAATAATGATTGATTCCCTCATGGGCGCTCATCGGCTCCCAAAAGTTTGGTCATCCCCACCATCACGTGTTTATTTTATTTACCAGCCTATTGGGGTATTTACCCTGATTAGGTGAATTTGACAAAACGTCTGTTAGTTTAGTTCCTCAATGGTTAATGCTAAACTTTGAAAACGCAGAAAAGCACTTCAAAGCAAAGAAGCACTCTGTGCTTCTCTCTGGTTCAAGTACCTCAAAGCGGCTGCTTCACTAGGTAGCAAAAGAGTTTCAAACTCACAAAAAAGCGTTTTAGCGAACTGGAAATATTTCCATGTTTTTTTGCTTCTGGGCACTAATGTTTGTTTGTGTATTTCAATGAATCTCTGAAAAAATAATTCTCTCTATGTGCCCTCATGGCTCCCCAATTTTGGTTATCCCACCATCACAGTGTTTTTTGTATACAGCATATTGGATGTTTACCCTGATTAGGCGAATTTGACTGAAAACGCCCTGTTAGTTTAATTCCTCAATGGTTAATGCTAGAACTTTGAAAATGTAGAAAAGCACTTCAGATCACAAGTGCAACACTGTCCTTCTTTCCTTTTTCAAGTATCTCAAAGCTGATTCACTAGGTAGTAAAAGAGTATTTTAAACTCACAGATAAGCGTTTTGTCGAACTGGAAATAATTGCCTGTTTCTTAGCTTCTTGGCACTAGGTTTCGTTGTGTATTTCACTGAAATTCTGAAAAAATGATTTCTCTCATGGGCACCTCATGGCTCCCCAAGTTGGTCATACCCACCATCACGTGTATTTTATTTAGAGCCTATTGGGTATTTACCCTGATCAGGCGAATTTTGACAAGAAACGCCTGTTAAGTTTAGTTCCTCAATGGTTAATGCTAGAACTTTGAAAATGCAGAAAAGCACTTCAGATCACAAGAGCACACTGTGCTTCTTTCCTTTTTCAAGTATCTCAAATGGTGAATCATTAGGTAGCAAAAGAATTTCAAAGCTCACAGAAAAGCGTTTTAGCGAACTGGAAATAATTCCATGTTTATTAGCTTCTGGCCACTAGGTTTCTTTGTGTATTTCAATGAAACTCTGAAAAAATGATTCTCTTCATGTGCCCCTCAAGGCTCACAAAATTTGGACATCCCCACCATCAAGGGTGTTTTTTTTCACAGTTCTATTGGATGTTTACCCTGATTAGGCGAAATGCCTGTGAAAACGCTGTGAGTTTAATTCTTAGGTTTATTCTGTTAATTATGGTTAATGCTAGAACGCATTTTGAATTAAAAAAAGATAAGATCAGAAAAAAACACTTTAGATCACAAGAGCACAATTTGCTTCTCATCCTGAGTTCAAGGTATATCAAAGCTGAATCACTAGGTAGCAGAAAAGAGATTCAAATTCACCGATATGACTTTTTAGCGAACTGGATATAATTGCCTGTTTCTTAGCTTCTGGGAACTAGGTTTCTTTGTGTATTTCAATGAAACTCTGAAATAAATCGATTCTCTCATGGGCCCTTCATGCGCTCCTCAAGTTTGGTCTCATCCCACCATCACACGTGTATTTTATTTACAGCATATTGAGGTATTTTCACTGATTAGGTGAATTTGACAGACAACGTCTGTTAGTTTAGTTCCTCAGTGGTTAATGCTAGAACTTTGAAAACGCAGAAGAATCTAACAGCACTTCAAAAGCACAAAAGCACACTGTGCTTCTCTCCTGGTTCACGTACCTCAAAGCTGCTTCACGGTTTGGGGGTAGCAAAAGAGTTTCAAACTCACAAAATAGGGTTTTAGCGAACTGGAAATATTTCCATGTTTTTTAGCTTCTTGGCACTAGTTTTCTTTGTGTATTTCAATGAAAACTCTGAAATTTAAAAAAATGATTTCTCTCATGGCCCCTCATGGCTCCCCAAGTTTGGTCATCCCACCCTCAACGTGTATTTTATTTAGATCCTATTGGGTATTTACTCTGATTAGGCGAATTTGACACTGAAAACACCTGTTAGATTATTCCTTAATGGTTAATGCTAGAAATTTAAAAAACGCAGAGAAAAGCACTTCAGATCATAAAAGCACACTGTGCTTCTTTCTGGTTCAAGTATCTCAAACGCTTAATCACTAGGTAGCAAAAGAGTTTCAAACTCACCGAAAAGCGTTTTAGAGCGATAACTGGAAATATTTTCCATGTTTCTTAGCTTCTGGGCACTAGGTTTCTCTGTGTATTTCAATAAAACTCTGAAAAAGTGATTCTCTCATGTGCCCCTCAAGGCTCCCCATGTTTGGTCATCCCACCATCAAGGGTGTTTTGTTTTCAGTCTATTGGATGTTTCCCCTGATTAGGCGAAAATGACTGAAAACGCCTGTGAGATTAATTCTTAAATGCTTAATGCTAGTAGAAACTTTGAAAAAGTGCATGAACAACACTTTAGTTTCACAAGAGCTCCACTGTGCTTCTCTCCTGGTTCAAGTATCTCAAAGCTGAATCACTAGGCAGCAAAAGAGTTTCAAATTCACAGATAAGCGTTTTAGATCCGAACTGGAAATAATTGCCTGTTTCTTAGATTCTGGGCACTAGGTTTCTTTGTGTATTTCAATGAAACTCTGAAGAAATGATTCTCTCATGGGCCCCAAAAGGCTCTCCAAGTTTGGTCAATCCACCATCACGGGTTTTTTATTTAGAGCCTATTGGATAGTTTACCCTGATTAGGCGAATTTTACTGAAAACGCCTGTAGTTTAATTCCTCAATGGTTAATGATAGAACTTTGAAAATGCAGAAGGAAAAGCAATTCAGATCACACAAGAGCACACTGTGCTCCTGTCCTGGTTCAAGTATCTCAAAGCTGAATCACTAGTTAGCAAAAGACTTTCAAACTCACAGAAAAGCGTTTTAGCGAACTGGAAATAATTCCATGTTTCTTAGCTTCTGGGCACTAGGTTTCTTCGTGTATTTCAATGAAAACTCTGAAAAAATGATTCTCTCATGTGCCCCTCAAGGCTCCCCACGTTTGGTCATCCCACCATCAAGGGTGTTTTGTTTAGAGTCTATTGGATGTTTACCCTGATTAGGCGAAAAATGCCTGAAAACGCCTGTGATGTTTAATTCTTTAAATGGTTAATGTCAGAACTTTAGAAACGCAGAACAACACTTTAAGTTCACAAGAGCACCTGTGCTTCTCTCTGGTTCAAGTATCTCAAAGCTGAATCATAGGTACCAAAGAGTTTCAAACTCACAGAAAAGCGTTTTAGCAACCGGAAATAATTCCATGTTTCTTAGCTTCTGGGAACTTGGTTTCTTTGTGTATTTCAATATAACTCTGACAAAATGATTCTCTCTTGTGCCCCTCATGGCTCCCCAAATTTGGTCATCCCACCATCACCGGTTTTTTGTTTAGAGCCTATTGGATGTTTACCCTGATTAGGCGAATTTCACTGAAAACGCCTGTTAGTTTAATTCCTCAATGGTTAATGCTTGATGAACTTTGAAAAATCAGAAAAGCACTTCATATCACAAGAGCACACTGTGCTTCTTTCCTGGTTCAAGTATCTCAAAGATGAATCACTAGGAAACAAAAGAGTTTCAAACTCACAGAAAAGCGATTTTAGCCAACTTGGAAATAATTCCATGTTTCTTAAGCTTCTGGGCCACTAGGTTTCTTTGTGTGTTTCAATGAAACTCTGACAAAATGATTCTCTCATGTGCCCTCAATGGCTCCCCAAGTTTGGTCATACCACCATAAAGGGTTTTTTGTTTACATTCTATTGGATGTTTAACCTGATTAGGCGAAAATGCCTGAAAACGCCTGTGAGTTTTAATTCTTAAATGGTTAATGCTAGAACTTTAAAAATGCAGAAACAACACATTAGTTAACAAGAGCACACTGGTGCTTCTGTCCTGATTCAAGTATCTCAAAGCTGAATCACTAGGTAGCAAAAGAGTTTCAAACTCACAGAAAAGCGTTTTAGCCAACTGGAAATAATTCCATGTTTCTTTAGCTTGTGGGTACTAGGTTTCTTTGTGTATTTCAATGAAACTCTGACAAAATGATTCTCTCTTGTGCCCCTCATGGCTCCCCAAGTTTGGTCAATCCACCATCACGGGTTTTTTGTTTAGAGCCTATTGGATATTTACCCTGATTAGGCGAATTTTACTGAAAACGCCTGTAGTTTTAATTCCTCAATGGTTAATGCTAGAACTTTGAAAATGCAGAAAAGCAATTCAGATCACAAGAGCACACTGTGCTTCTGTCCTGGTTCAAGTATCTCAAAGCTGAATCACTAGTTAGCAAAAGACTTTCAAACTCACAGAAAAGCGTTTTAGCGAACTGGAAATAATTCCATGTTTCTTAGCTTCTGGGGCACTAGTTTTCTTCGTTTATTTCAATGAAACTCTGAAAAATGATTCTCTCATGTGCCCCTCAAGGCTCCCCACGTTTGGTCATCCCACCATCAAGGGGTGTTTTGTTTAGAGTCTATTGGATGTTTACCCTGATTAGGCGAAATGCCTGAAAACGCCTGTGAGTTTAATTCTTAAATGGTTAATGCTAGAATTTTAAAAACACAGAAAAACAGTTCAGTTCACAAGAGCACACTGTGCTTCTCTCCTGGTTCAATTATCTCAAAGCTGAATCACTAGGTAGCAAAAAGTTTCAAACTCACAGAAAAAGCGTTTTAGCCAACTGGAAATAATTCCATGTTTCTTAGCTTGTGGGTACTAGGTTTCTTTGTGTATTTCAATGAAACTCTGGCAAAAATGATTCTCTCTTGTGCCCCTCATGGTTCCCCAAATTTGGTCAATCCACCATCTCGGGTTTTTTGTTTAGAGCCTATTGGATGTTTTTCCCTGATTAGGCGATTTATTCACTGAAAACGCCTGTAGTTTAATTCTTCAATGGTTTAATGCTAGAACTTTGAAAATCAGAAAAGCACTTCATATCACAAGAGCACACTGTGCTTCTTTCCTGGTTCAAGTATCTCAAAGAGCTGAATCACTAGGAAACAAAAGAGTTTGAAACTCACAGAAAAGGCGTTTTAGCGAACTGGAAATAATTCCATGTTTCTTAGCTTCTGGGCACTAGGCTTCTTTGTGTGTTTCAATGAAACTCTGAAAAATGATTCTCTCATATGCCCCTCAAGGCTCCCCAAGTTTAGTCATCCCACCATCAAGGGTTGTTTTGTTTACAGTCTATTGGATGTTTAACCTGATTAGGCGAAAATGCCTGAAAACGCCTGTGAGTTTAATTCTTAAATGGTTAATGCTAGAACTTTAAAAATGCAGAACAACACTTTAGTTAACAAGAGCACACTGTGCTTCTGTCCTGGTTCAAGTATCTCAAAGCTGAATCACTAGGTAGCAAAAGAGTTTCAAACTCACAGAAAAGCGTTTTAGCCAACTGGAAATAATTCCATGTTTCTTAGCTTCTGGGAACTAGGTTACTTTGTGTATTACAATGAAACTCTGACAAAATGATTCTCTCTTGTTTCCCCTCATGGCTCCCCAAATTTGGTCATCCCCACAATCATGTGTTTTTTGTTTAGAGCCTATTGGATGTTTACCCTGATTAGGCGAATTTCACTGAAAACGCCTGTTAGTTTAATTCCTCAATGGTTAATGTGCTAGAACTTTGAAAATGCAGAAAAGCACTTCAGATCACAAGAGCACACTGTGCTTCTTTCCTGTTCAAGTATCTCAAAGCTGAATCACTAGGTAACAAAAGAGTTTCAAACTCACAGAAAAGCGTTTTAGAGAACTGGAAATAACTCCATGTTTCTTAGCTTATGGAAACTAGGTTTCTTTGTGTATTTCAATGAAACTCTGAAAAAATGATTCCCTCATGTGCCCCTCAAGGCTCCCCAAGTTTGGTCATTCCACCATCAAGGTTATTTTTTTTACAGTCTATTGGATGTTTACCCTGATTAGTCGAAAATGCCTGAAAACGCCTGTAGTAGTTTAATTCTTAAATGGTTAATGCTATTACTTGAAAATGCAGAAAAACACTTTAGTTTCACAAGAGCATACTGTGCTTCTCTCCTGGTTTTCAAGTATCTCAAAGGTGAATCACTAGGTAGCAAAAGAGAGTTTAAAACTAACAGAAAAGCGTTTTAGACAAATGGAAATAATTCCATGTTTCTTAGCTTGTGGGTACTAGGTTTCTTTGTGTATTTCAATGAAACTCTGACAAAAATGATTCTCTCTTGTGCCCCTCTAATGGTTCCCCAAATTTATCAATCCACCATCTCAGGTTTTTTGTTTAGAGCCTATTGGATGTTTTCCCTGATTAGGCGAAATTCTCACTGAAAACGCCTGTAGTTTAATTCTTCAATGCTTAATGCTAGAACTTTGAAAAATGCAGAAAAGCATATCATATCACAAGAGCACACTGTGCTTCTCTCCTGATTCAAGTACCTCAAAACCTGAATCACTAGGTAGCAAAAGAGTTTCAAACTCACAGAAAAAGCATTTTAGCGAAACTGGAAATAATTCCATGTTTCTTAGCTTCTGGGGGAACTAGGTTTCTTTGTGTATTGCAATGAAACTTTGAAGAAATGATTCTCTCATGTGTCCCTCAAGGCTCCCCAAGTTTTTGGTCAATCCACCATCACGGGTTTTTTATTTAGAGCCTATTGGATGTTTTCCCTGATTATGCGAATTTCACTGAAAACCGAATGTAGATTAATTCCTCAATGGTTAATGCTAGGAACTTTGAAAATGCAGAAAAACCACTTCAGATCACAAGAGCACACTGTGCTCCTTTCCTCGTTCAAGTATCTCAAAGCTGAATCACTAGGTAGCAAAAGAGTTTCAAACTCACAGAAAAGCGTTTTAGCCAACTGGAAATAATTCCATGTTTCTTAGCCTGTGGGTACTAGGTTTCTTTGTGTATTTCAATGATAAACTCTGACAAAATGATTCTCTCTTGTGCCCCTCATGACTCCCCAAGTTTGGTCAATCCACCATCACGGGTTTTTTGTTTAGAGCCTATTGGATATTTACCCTGATTAGGCGAATTTCACTGAAAACGCCTGTAGTTTAATTCCACAATGGTTAATGATAGAACTTTGAAAATGCAGAAAACCACTTCAGATCACAAGAGCACACTGTGCTCCTGTCCTGGTTCATGTATCTCAAAGCTGAATCACTAGGTAACAAAAGAGTTTCAAACTCACAGAAAAGCGTTTTAGAGAACCGAAATAATTCCATGTTTCTTAGCTTCTGGGAACTAGGTTCTTTCTGTATTTCAAATGAAACTTTGAAGAAATGATTCTCTCATGTGTCTCTCAATGGCTCCCCAAGTTTGGTCATTTCATCATCAAGGGTGTTTTGTTTACAGTCTATTGGATGTTTGCCCTGATTAGGCGAAAATGCCTGAAAACGCCTGTGAGTTTAATTCTTAAATGGTTAATTGCTAGAACTTAAAAACACAGAACAACACTTTAGTTCACAAGAGCACACTGTGCTTCTCTCCTGGTTCAAGTATCTCAAAGCTGAATCACTAGGTAGCAAAAGAGGTTTCAAACTCAAAGAAAAGCGATTTAGCCAACTGGAAATAATTCCATTTTTCTTAGCTTCTGGGAACTAGGTTTCTTTGTGTATTTCAATGAAACTCTGTCAAAATGATTCTCTCTTGTGCCCCTCATGGCTCCCCAAATTTGGTCAATCCACCATCACGGGTTTTTTGTTTAGAGCCTATTGGATGTTTACCCTGATTAGGCGAATTTCACTGAAAACGCCTGTAGTTTAATTCCTCAATGGTTAATGCTAGAACTTTGAAAATGCAGAAAACCACTTCAGATCACAAGAGCACACTGAGCTCTTGTCCTGGTTCAAGTATCTCAAAGCTGAATCACTAGGTAGCAAAAGAATTTCAAACTCACAGAAATGTGATTTTAGCAAACTGAAAAATAATTCCATTTTTCTTAGCTTCTGGGAACTAGGTTTCCTTGTGTATTTCAATGAAAAACTCTGACAAAATGATTCTCTGTTGTGCCCCTCATGGCTCCCCAAATTTGGTCAATCCACCATCTCGGGTTTTTTTGTTTAGAGCCTATTGGATATTTACCCTGGATTTGGCGAATTTCACTGACAACGCCTGTTAGTTTAATTCCTCAATGGTTAAAGCTAGAACTTTGAAAAAGCAGAAAAGCAATTCATATCACAAGAGCACACTGTGCTTCTGGTCCTGGTTCAAGTATCTCAAAGCTGAATCACTAGATAACAAAAGAGTTTCAAACTCACAGAAAAGAGTTTTTTTTAGAGAACTGGAAATAATTCCATGTTTCTTAGCTTCTGGGAACTAGGTTTCTTTGTGTATTGCAATGAAACATTGAAGAAATGATTCTCTCATGTGTCCCTCAAGGCTCCCATAAGTTTGGTCATCCCATCATCAAGGGTGTTTTGTTTACAGTCTATTGGATGTTTACCCTGATTAGGCGAAAATGCCTGAACACGCCTGTGAGTTTAATTCTTAAATGTTAATGCTATAGAACATTAAAAACACAGAACAAACACTTTAGTTCACAAGAGCACACTGTGCTTCTCTCCTGGTTTCAAGTATCTCAAAGCTCAATCACTATGTAGCAAAAGAGTTTCAAAACTCACAGAAAAGCGTTTTTAGCCAAATGGAAATAATTCCATGTTTCTTAGCCTAATTCGTGGGTACTAGGTTTCTTTGTGTATTTCAATGAAACTCTGACAAAATGATTCTCTCTTGTGCCCCTCATGGCTCCCCAAGTTTGGTCAATCCACCATCACGGGTTTTTGTTTAGAGCCTATTGGATATTTACCCTGATTAGGCGAATTTTACTGAAAACGCCTGTAGTTTAATTCCTCAATGGTTAATGCTAGAACTTTGAAAATGCAGAAAAGCAATTCAGATCACAAGAGCACACTGTGCTCCTGTCCTGGTTCAAGTATCTCTGGGGAAAAGCTCCCCCCCCCCCCCCCCCGAATCACTAGTTAGTCAAAAGACTTTTCAAACTCACAGAAAAGCGTTTTAGCGAACTGGAAATAATTCCATGTTTCTTAGCTTCTGGGCACTAAGGTTTCTTCGTGTATTTCAATGAAACTCTGAAAAAAAGATTCTCTCATGTGCCCCTCAAGGCTCCCCACGTTTGGTCATCCCACCATCAAGGGTGTTTTGTTTAGAGTCTATTGGATGTTTTACCCTGATTAGGCGAAAATGCCTGAAAACGCCTGTGAGTTTAATTCTTAAATGGTTAATGCTAGAAATTAAAAATGCAGAACAACACTTTAGTTCACAAGAGCACACTGTGCTTCTGTCCCGGTTCAAGTATCTCAAAGCTGAATCACTAGGTAGCAAAAGAGTTTCAAACTCACAGAAAAGCGTTTTAGCCAACTGGAAATAATTCCATGTTTCTTAGCTTGTGGGTACTAGGTTTCTTTGTGTATATTTTCAATGAAACTCTGACAAAATGATTCTCTCTTGTGCCCGTCATGGTTCCCCAAATTTGGTCAATCCACCATCTCAGGTTTTTTGTTTAAGCCTATTGGATGTTTTCCCTGATTAGGCGAAATTCACTGAAAACGCCTGTAGTTTAATTCTTCAATGGTTAATGCTAGAACTTTGAAAATGCAGAAAAGCATATCATATCACAAGAGCACACTGTGCTTCTCTCCTGATTCAAGTACCTCAAAGCTGAATCACTAGGTAGCAAAAGAGTTTTCAAACTCACAGAAAAGCATTTTAGCGAACTGGAAATAATTCCATGTTTCTTAGCTTCTGGGAACTAGGTTTCTTTGTGTATTGCAATGAAACTTTGAAAAATTGATTCTCATCATGTGTCCCTCAATTCTCCCCAAGTTTGGTCAATCCACCATCACGGGGTTTTTTTGTTTAGAGCCTATTGGATGTTTTTTAACCCTGATTAGGCGAAATCACTGAAAACGCCTGTATCTTAATTTCTTCAATGGTTAATGCTAGAACTTTGGAAAATTGCAGAACACGAACACTCATATCACAAGAGCACACTGTGCTTCTCTCCTGATTCAGAGTACTCAAAGCTGAATCACTAGGTAGCAAAAGAGTTTTCAAACTCACAGAAAAGCTTTTTAGCGAACTGGAAATAATTCCATGTTTCTTAAGCTTTGTGTACTAGGTTTCTTTGTGTATTGCAATGAAACTCTGACCAGAAATTATTCTCTCATGTGTCCCTCATTTCTCCCCAAGTTTGGGTCAATCCACCATCACGGGTTTTTTATTTAGAGCCTATTGGATGTTTTCCCTGATTATGCGAATTTACTGAAAACGAATGTAGATTAATTCCTCAATGGTTAATGCTAGAACTTTGAAAATGCAGAAAAGCATATCATATCACAAGAGCACACTGTGCTTCTCTCCTGGTTCAAGTATCTCAAAGCTGAATCACTAGGTAGCATAAAGAGTTTTAAACTCACAGAAAAGCGTTTTTGACAAATGGAAATAATTCCATGTTTCTTAGCTTGTGGGTACTAGGTTTCTTTGTGTATTTCAATGAAACTCTGACAAAATGATTCTCTCTTGTGCCCCTCATGGTTCCCCAAATTTAGTCAATCCACCATCATGGGTTTTTTGTTTAGAGCCTATTGGATGTTTTCCCTGATTAGGCGAAAATTCACTGAAAACGCCTGTAGTTTAATTCTTCAATGGTTAATTGCTCAAACTTTGAAAATGCAGAATAGCACTTCATATCACAAGAGCACACTGTGCTTCTCTCCTGATTCAAGTATCTCAAAGCTGAATCACTAGGTAGCAAAAGAGTTTCAAACTCACAGAAAAGCATTTTAGCGAACTGGAAATAATTCCATGTTTCTTAGCTTCTGGGAAAAAGGTTTTTTGTGTATTTCAATGAAAACTCTGAAAAAAAATCATTCTCTCATGTGCCCCTCCAGGCTCCGCATGTTTGGTCATCCCACCATCAAGGGTGTTTTTGTTTACAGTCTATTGGATATTTACCCTGATTAGGCGAAAATGCCTGAAAACTCCTGTGAGTTTTAATTCTTAAATGGTTAATGCTAGAACTTTAAAAAACGCAGAACAACACTTTATTTCACAAGAGCACACTGTGCTTCTGTCCTGGTTCAAGTATCTCAAAGCTGAATCACTAGGTAGCAAAAGAGTTTCAAACTCACAAAAAAAGCGTTTTAGCCAACTGGAAATAATTCCATGTTTCTTAGCCTGTGGGTTACTAGGTTTCTTTGTGTATTTCAATGAAACTCTGACAAAATGATTCTCTCTTGTGTCCCTCATCGCTCCCCAAGTTTGGTCAATCCACCATCACGGGTTTTTTTGTTTTAGAGCCTATTGGATATTTACCCTGATTAGGCGAATTTCACTGAAAACGCCTGTAGATTAATTTTTCAATGGTTAATGCTAGAACTTTGAAAATGCAGAAAAGCTTTTCAGATCACAAGAGCACACTGTTCTTCTGTCCTGGTTCAAGTATCTCAAAGCTGAATCACGAGGTAGCAAAAGAGTTTCAAACTCACAGAAAAGCGTTTTAGAGAACCGGAAATAATTCCATGTTTTCTTAGCTTCTGGGAACTAGGTTTCTTTCTGTATTTCAATGAAACTTTGAAGAAATGATTCTCTCATGTGTCTCTCAATGGCTCCCCAAGTTTGGTCATTTCATCATCAAGGGTTGTTTTGTTTACAGTCTATTGGATGTTTGCCCTGATTAGGCGAAAATGCCTGAAAACGCCTGTGAGTTTAATTCTTAAATGGTTAATGCTAGAACTTTAAAAACACAGAACAACACTTTAGTTCACAAGAGCACACTGTGCTTCTCTCCTGGTTCAAGTATCTCAAAGCTGAATCACTAGGTAGCAAAAGAGGTTTCAAACTCAAATGAAAAGCGATTTAGCCAACTGGAAATAATTCCATTTTTCTTAGCTTCTGGGAACTAGGTTTCTTTGTGTATTTCAATGAAACTCTGTCAAAATGATTCTCTCTTGTGCCCCTCATGGCTCCCCAAATTTGGTCAATCCACCATCACGGGTTTTTTGTTTAGAGCCTATTGGATGTTTACCCTGATTAGGCGAATTTCACTGAAAACGCCTGTAGTTTAATTCCTCAATGGTTAATGCTAGAACTTTTGAAAATGCAGAAAACCACTTCAGATCACAAGAGCACACTGAGCTCTTGTCCTGGTTCAAGTATCTCAAAGCTGAATCACTAGGTAGCAAAAGAATTTCAAACTCACAGAAATGTGATTTAGCAAACTGGAAATAATTCCACATTTCTTAGCTTCTGGGAACTAGGTTTCCTTGTGTATTTCAATGAAACTCTGACAAAATGATTCTCTGTTGTGCCCCTCATGGCTCCCCAAATTTGGTCAATCCACCATCTCGGGTTTTTTGTTTAGAGCCTATTGGATATTTACCCTGATTTGGCGAATTTCTCTGACAACGCCTGTTAGTTTAATTCCTCAATGGTTAAAGCTAGAACTTTGAAAAAGCAGAAAAGCAATTCATATCACAAGAGCACACACTGTGCTTTCTGTCCTGTTCAAGTATCTCAAAGCTGAATCACTAGATAAACAAAAGAGTTTCAAACTCACAGAAAAGAGTTTTAAGAGAACTGGAAATAATTCCATGTTTCTTAGCTTCTGGGGAACTAGGTTTCTTTGTGTATTGCAATGAAACATTGAAGAAATGATTCTCTCATGTGTCCCTCAAGGCTCCCCAAGTTTGGTCATCCCATCATCAAGGGTGTTTTGTTTACAGTCTATTGGATGTTTACCCTGATTAGGCGAAAATGCCTGAACACGCCTGTGATTTAATTCTTAAATGTTAATGCTAGAACATTTAAAAACACAGAACAACACTTTAGTTCACAAGAGCACACTGTGCTTCTCTCCTGGTTCAAGTATCTCAAAGCTCAATCACTATGTAGCAAAAGAGTTTCAAACTCACAGAAAAGCGTTTTAGCCAAATGGAAATAATTCCATGTTTCTTAGCCTGTGGGTACTAGGTTTCTTTGTGTATTTCAATGAAACTCTGACAAAATGATTCTCTCTTGTGCCCCTCATGGCTCCCCAAGTTTGGTCAATCCACCATCACGGGTTTTTTGTTTAGAGCCTATTGGATATTTACCCTGATTAGGCGAATTTTACTGAAAACGCCTGTAGTTTAATTCCTCAATGGTTAATGCTAGAACTTTGAAAATGCAGAAAAGCAATTCAGATCACAAAGAGCACACTGTGCTCCTGTCCTGGTTCAAGTATCTACAAAAGCTGAATCACTAGTTAGCAAAAGACTTTCAAACTCACAGAAAAAGCGTTTTAGCGAACTGGAAATAATTCCATGTTTATTTAGCTTGTTCTTGGGCACTAGGTTTCTTCGTGTATTTCAATGAAACTCTGAAAAAATGATTCTCTCATGTGCCCCTCAAGGCTCCCCAAACGTTTGGTCATCCCACCATCAAGGGTGTTTTGTTTAGAGTCTATTGGATGTTTACCCTGATTAGGCGAAATGCCTGAAAACGCCTGTGAGTAATTCTGTTTAATCTTAAATGGTTAATGCTAGAACATTAAAAATGCAGAACAACACTTTAGTTCACAAGAGCACACTGTGCTTCTGTCCCTGTTTCAAGTATCTCAAAGCTGAATCACTAGGTAGCAAAAGAGTTTCAAACTCACAGAAAAGCGTTTTAGCCAACTGGAAATAATTTTTTCCATGTTTCTTAGCTAGCTTGTGGGTACTAGGTTTCTTTGTGTATTTCAATGAAACTCTGACAAAATGATTCTCTCTTGTGCCCGTCATGGTTCCCCAAATTTGGTCAATCCACCATCTCAGGTGTTTTTGTTTAGAGCCTATTGGATGTTTTCCCTGATTAGGCGAAATTCACTGAAAACGCCTGTAGTTTAATTCTTCAATGGTTAATGCTAGAACTTTGAAAATGCAGAAAAGCATATCATATCACAAGAGCACTCTGTGCTTCTCTCCTGATTCAAGTACCTCAAAGCTGAATCACTAGGTAGCAAAAGAGTTTCAAACTCACAGAAAAGCATTTTAGCGAACTGGAAATAATTCCATGTTTCTTAGCTTCTGGGAACTAGGTTTCTTTGTGTATTGCAAATGAAACTTTGAAGAAATGATTCTCTCATGTGCCCCTCAAATTCTCCCCAAGTTTGGTCAATCCACCATCACGGTTTTTTTATTTAGAGCCTATTGGATGTTTTCCCTGATTATGCAATTTACTGAAACGAATGTAGATTAATTCCTCAATGGTTAATGCTAGAACTTTGAAAATGCAGAAAAGCATATCATATCACAAGAGCACACTGTGCTTCTCTCCTGGTTCAAGTATCTCAAAGCTGAATCACTAGGTAGCAAAAGAGTTTTAAACTCACAGAAAAGCGTTTTTGACAAATGGAAAATAATTCCATGTTTCTTAGCTTGTGGGTACTAGGTTTCTTTGTGTATTTCAATGAAAACTCTGAAAAATGATTCTCTCTTGTGCCCCTCATGGTTCCCCAAATTTAGTCGATCCACCATCATGGGTTTTTTGTTTAGAGCCTATTGGATGTTTTCCCTGATTAGGCGAAAATTCACTGAAAACGCCTGTAGTTTAATTCTTCAATGGTTAATGCTAGAACTTTGAAAATGCAGAATAGCACTTCATATCACAAGAGCACACTGTCGCTTCTCTCCTGATTCAAGTATCTCAAAGCTGAATCACTAGGTAGCAAAAGAGTTTCAAACTCACAGAAAAGCATTTTTAGCGAACTGGAAATAATTCCATGTTTCTTAGCTTCTGGGAAAAGGTTTTTTTGTGTATTTCAATGAAACTCTGAAAAAATCATTCTCATCATGTGCCCCTCCAGGCTCCGCATGTTTGGTCATCCCACCATCAAGGGTGTTTTGTTTACAGTCTATTGGATATTTACCCTGATTAGGCGAAAAATGCCTGAAAACTCCTGTGAGTTTAATTCTTAAATGGTTAATGCTTTTTTTTTTTTATAGAACTTTAAAAACGCAGAACAACACTTTATTTCACAAGAGCACACTGTGCTTCTGTCCTGGTTTCAAGTATCTCAAAGCTGAATCACTAGGTAGCAAAAGAGTTTCAAACTCACAAAAAAGCGTTTTAGCCAACTGGAAATAATTCCATGTTTCTTAGCCTGTGGGTACTAGGTTTCTTTGTGTATTTCAATGAAAACTCTGACAAAATGATTCTCTCTTGTGTCCCTCATCGCTCCCCAAGTTTGGTCAATCCACCTCACGGGTTTTTTTTGTTTAGAGCCTATTGGATATTTACCCTGATTAGGCGAATTTCACTGAAAAACGCCTGTAGATTAATTTTTCAATGGTTAATGCTAGAACTTTGAAAATGCAGAAAAGCTTTTCAGATCACAAGAGAGCACACTGTTCTTCTGTCCTGGTTCAAGTATCTCCAAAGCTGAATCACGAGGTAGCAAAAAGAGTTTCAAACTCACAGAAAAGCGATTTTAGAGAACCGGAAATAATTCCATGTTTCTTAGCTTCTGGGAACTAGGTTTCTTTCATTGGTGTATTTCAATGAAACTTCTGAAGAAATGATTCTCTCATGTGTCTCTCAAGGCTCCCCAAGTTTGGTCAATGTGCCCGCAAATTTCATCATCAAGGGTTTTTTGTTTAGGAGTCTATTGGATGTTTGCCCTGTATTTAGGCGAAAATGCCTGAAAACGCCTGTGAGTTTAATTCAATTCTTAAATGGTTAATGCTAGAACTTTAAAAACACAGAACAACACTTTAGTTCACAAGAGCACACTGTGCTTCTCTCCTGGTTCAAGTATCTCAAAGCTGAATCACTAGGTAGCAAAAGAGGTTCAAACTCAAAGAAAAGCGATTTAGCCAACTGGAAATAATTCCATTTTTCTTAGCTTCTGGGAACTAGGTTTCTTTGTGTATTTCAATGAAACTCTGACAAAATGATTCTCTCTTGTGCCCCTCATGGCTCCCCAAATTTGGTCAATCCACCATCACGGGTTTTTTGTTTTAGAGTCCTATTGGATGTTTACCCTGATTAGGCGAATTTCACTGATATCTCGTCACTCTCTGGTTAAAACGCCTGTAATTTAATTCCTCAATGGTTAATGCTAAGAACTTTGAAAATGCAGAAAACCACTTCAGATCACAAGAGCACACTGAGCTCTTGTCCTGGTTCAAGTATCTCAAAGCTGAATCACTAGGTAGCAAAAGAATTTCAAACTCACAGAAATGTGATTTAGCAAACTGGAAATAATTCCCATGTTTCTTAGCTTCTGGGAACTAGGTTTCCTTGTGTATTTCAATGAAACTCTGACAAAATGATTCTCTCATTGTGCCCCTCATGGCTCCCCAAATTTGGTCAATCCACCATCTTCGGGTTTTTTTGTTTAGAGCCTATTGGATATTTACCCTGATTTAGGCGAATTTCTCTGACAACGCCTGTAGTTTAATTCCTCTAATGGTTAAAGCTAGAACTTTGAAAAAGCAGAAAAGCAATTTAGTTTCACAAGAGCACACTGTGCATGTGCTTCTGTCCTGGTTCAAGTATCTCAAAGCTGAATCACTAGATAACAAAAAGAGTTTCAAACTCACAGAAAAGAGTTTTAGAGAACTGGAAATAATTCCATGTTTCTTAGCTTCTGGGAACTAGGTTTCTTTGTGTATTTCAATTGAAACATTGAAAGAAATGATTCTCTCATTGTGTCCCTCAAGGGCTCGCCCCAAGTTTGGTCATCCCATCATCAAGGTGTTGCTGTTTTGTTTACAGTCTATTGGATGTTTTACCCTGATTAGGCGAAAATGCCTGCCTGAACACGCCTGTGAGTTTTTAATTCTTAAATGTTAATGCTAGAACATTAAAAACACAGAACAAAACTACTTTAGGTTCACAAGAGCACACTGTGCTTCTCTCCTGGATTCAAGTATCTCTCAAAGCTGCAAATCACTATGTAGCAAAAAGATGTTTCAAAACTCACAGAGAAAGCGTTTTTAGCCAAATGGAAATAATTCTTGTTTCTTAGTCCTGTGGGTACTAGGGTTTTTTTTTTCCTTTGTGTATTTCAATGAAATCTGACAAAATGATTCTCCTCTTGTGCCCCTCATGGCTCCCCAAGTTTGGTCAATCCGTCCATCACGGGTTTTTTGTTTAGAGCCTATTGGAGATTTACCCTGATTAGTAGCGAAGTTTTTGACTGAGATACTTTGATAAGAACGCCTTTGTGATGTAGTTTTAATTCCCTCAATATTGGTTAGGATGCTAGAACTTTGAAAATGCAGGAAAAGCAATTCAGATCACAAGAGCACACTGGACGCTGTGCCCTGTCCTGGTTCAAGTATCTCAGAAGCTGAATCACTAGTTAGCAAAAAAGACTTTCAAACTCACAGAAAAGCAGTTTTTTAGCGAACTGGAAATAATTCCATGTTTCTTAGCTTCTGGGCACTAGGTTTCTTCGTTGTATTTCAATGAAACTCTGAAAAAATGATTCTCTCTCATGTGCCCTCATGGCTCCCCACGTTTTGGTCATTTCCCACAATCAAGGGTGTTTTTGTTTAGAGTCTATTGGATGTTTACCCTGATTAGGCGAAAATGCCTGAATGAAACGCCCTGTGAGTTTAATCTCTTAAATGGTTAATGCTAGAACATTAAAAATGCAGAACAACACGTTAGTTCACAAAGAGGCACACTGTGCTTCTGTCCCGTTTCAAGTATCTCAAAGCTGAATCACTAGGTAGCTAGAAAGAGTTTCAAACTCACAGAAAAGCGATTTAGCCAACTGGAAAATAATTCCATGTTTCTTAGCCTGTGGGTACTAGGTTTCTTTGTGTATTTTCAATGAAAGTTCTGACTAAAAATGATTTCTCTTGTGCGCCTCATGCACTCTTTCCACGAAATTTTGGTCAATCCACCCATCTCAGGGTTTTGTGTTTAGAGCCTATTGGATGTTTTCCCTGATTAGGCGAAATTCACTGAAAACGACTCTCCTTGTAGTTTAATTCTTCATATGGTTAATGCTAGAACTTTACCACCCCCTTTGAAAATGCAGAAAAGCATATCATATCACAAGAGCACTCTGTGCTTCTCTGTCCTGAATTCAAGAACCTACCTCAAAGTGAATCACTAGGTAGCAAAAGAGTTTCAAACTCACAGAAAAAGCGCATTTAGCGAACTGGAAATAAATTCCATGTTTCTTAGCTTCTGGGAACTAGGTTTCAATTTGATGTGTACTTGCAATGAAACTTTGAAGAAATGATTCTCTCATGTGTCCCCTCATGTCTCCCCAAGTTTGGTCATTCCAACATTCACACGGGTTTTTAGTATTTAGAGTTCCTATTTGGATGTTTTACCTGATTATGCGGAATTTACTGAAAACGAATGTAGGATTAATTCCTCAATGGTATAATGCTAGAAACTTTGAGAAAATGCAGAAAAAATGAGAAAAGCACTATCATATCACAAAGAGCACACTGTGCTTCTCGGCTTCTGGTTCAAGTATCTCAAAGCTGAATCACTAGGTAGCAAAAGAGTTTTAAACTCACAGAAAAGCGTTTTGACAAATGTAAAATAATTCCATGTTTCTTAGCTTGGGGTGGGTACTAGGTTTCTTTGTGTATTTCAATGAAACTCTGAAAAAAAATGATTCTCTCTGCTGTGCCCCTCATGGTTCCCCAAATTTAGTCGATCCACCATCATGGTTTT
>JAKELJ010000067.1:153948-170865 GCA_025594165.1 Tamias sibiricus
CAGAGTTTCATTGAAATACACCAAGAAACCTAGTTCCCAGAAGCTAAGAAAAATGGAATTATTTCCAGTTGGGCTAAATCGCTTTTCTTTGAGTTTGAACCTCTTTTGCTACTAGTGATTCAGCTTTGAGATACTTGAACCAGGAGAGAAGCACAGTGTGCTCTTGTGAACTAAAGTGTTTGTTCTGTGTTTTTAAAGTTCTAGCATTAACCATTTTTAAGAATTAAACTCACAGGCGTTTTCAGGCATTTTCGCCTAATCAGGGCAAACTTCCAATAGACTGTAAACAAAAACACCCTTGATGATGAAATGACCAAACTTGGGGAGCCTTGAGAGACACATGAGAGAATCATTTCTTCAAAGTTTCATTGAAATACAGAAAGAAAACCTAGTTCCCAGAAGCTAAGAAACATGGAATTATTTCCGTTCTCTAAAACGCTTTTCTGTGAGTTTGAAACTCTTTTGTTACCTAGTGATTCAGCTTTGAGATACATGAACCAGGACAGGAGCACAGTGTGCTCTTGTGATCTGAAGTGGTTTTCTGCATTTTCAAAGTTCTATCATTAACCATTGTGGAATTAAACTACAGGCGTTTTCAGTGAAATTCGCCTAATCAGGGTAAATATCCAATAGGCTCTAAACAAAAAACCCGTGATGGTGGATTGACCAAACTTTGGGGAGTCATGAGGGGCACAAGAGAGAATCATTTTGTCAGAGTTTCATTGAAATACACAAAGAAACCTAGTACCCACAGGCTAAGAAACATGGAATTATTTCCAGTTGGCTAAATCGCTTTTCTGTGAGTTTGAAACTCTTTTGCTACCTAGTGATTCAGCTTTGAGATACTTGAACGAGGAAAGGAGCACAGTGTGCTCTTGTGATCTGAAGTGGTTTTCTGCATTTTCAAAGTTCTAGCATTAACCATTGAGGAATTAATCTACATTCGGTTTCAGTGAAATTCGCATAATCAGGGAAAACATCCAATAGGCTCTAAATAAAAAACCCGTGATGGTGGATTGACCAAACTTGGGGAGCCTTGAGGGACACATGAGAGAATCATTTCTTCAAAGTTTCATTGCAATACACAAGAAACCTAGTTCCCAGAAGCTAAGAAACATGGAATTATTTCCAGTTCGCTAAAATGCTTTTCTGTGAGTTTGAAACTCTTTTGCTACCTAGTGATTCAGGTTTGAGGTACTTGAATCAGGAGAGAAGCACAGTGTGCTCTTGTGAATATGATATGCTTTTTCTGCATTTTCAAAGTTCTAGCATTAAGCATTGAAGAATTAAACTACAGGCGTTTTCAGTGAATTTCGCCTAATCAGGGAAAACATCCAATAGGCTCTAAACAAAAAACCTGAGATGGTGGATTGATCAAATTTGGGGAACCATGAGGGGCACAAGAGAGAATCATTTTGTCAGAGTTTCATTGAAATACACAAAGAAACCCTAGTACCCACAAGCTAAGAAACATGGAATTTATTTCCATTTGTCTAAAACGCTTTTCTGTTAGTTTAAATCTCTTTTGCTACCTAGTGATTCACCTTTGAGATACTTGAACCAGGAGAGAAGCACAGTATGCTCTTGTGAACTAAAGTGTTTTTCTGCATTTTTCAAGTAAATAGCATTAACCATTTAAGAATTAAACTAACAGGCGTTTTCAGGCATTTTCGACTAATCAGGGTAAACATCCAATAGACTGTAAAAAAAATAACCTTGATGGTGGAATGACCAACTTGGGAAGCCTTGAGGGCACATGAGGGAATCATTTTTTCAGAGTTTCATTGAAATACACAAAGAAACCTAGTTCCCATAAGCTAAGAAACATGGAGTTATTTCCAGTTCTCTAAAACGCTTTTCTGTGAGTTTGAAACTCTTTTGTTACCTAGTGATTCAGCTTTGAGATACTTGAACCAGGAAAGAAGCACAGTGTGCTCTTGTGATCTGAAGTGCTTTTTCTGCATTTTCAAAGTTCTAACATTAACCATTGAGGAATTAAACTAACAGGCGTTTTCAGTGAAATTCGCCTAATCAGGGTAAACATCCAATAGGCTCTAAACAAAAACACATGATTGTGGGATGACCAAATTTGGGGAGCCATGAGGGGAACAAGAGAGAATCATTTTGTCAGAGTTTCATTGTAATACACAAAGTAACCTAGTTCCCAGAAGCTAAGAAAACATGGAATTATTTCCAGTTGGCTAAAACGCTTTTCTGTGAGTTTGAAACTCTTTTGCTACCTAGTGATTCAGCTTTGAGATACTTGAACCAGGACAGAAGCACAGTGTGCTCTTGTTAACTAAAGTGTTGTTCTGCATTTTTAAAGTTCTAGCATTAACCATTTAAGAATTAAACTCACAGGCGTTTTCAGGCATTTTCGCCTAATCAGGTTAAACATCCAATAGACTGTAAACAAAACACCCTTGATGGTGGGATGACTAAACTTAGGGGAGCCTTGAGGGGCATATGAGAGAATCATTTTGTCAGAGTTTCATTGAAACACACAAAGAAGCCTAGTGCCCAGAAGCTAAGAAACATGGAATTATTTCCAGTTCGCTAAAACGCCTTTCTGTGAGTTTCAAACTCTTTTGTTTCCTAGTGATTCATCTTTGAGATACTTGAACCAGGAAAGAAGCACAGTGTGCTCTTGTGATATGAAGTGCTTTTCTGATTTTTCAAAGTTCTAGCATTAACCATTGAAGAATTAAACTACAGGGCGTTTTCAGTGAATTTCGCCTAATCAGGGAAAACATCCAATAGGCTCTAAACAAAAAACCCGAGATGGTGGATTGACCAAATTTGGGGAACCATGAGGGGCACAAGAGAGAATCATTTTGTCAGAGTTTCATTGAAATACACAAAGAAACCTAGTACCCACAAGCTAAGAAACATGGAATTATTTTCAGTTGGCTAAAACGCTTTTCTGTGAGTTTGAAACTTTTTTGCTACCTAGTGATTCAGCTTTGAGATAATTGAACCAGGAGAGAAGCACAGTGTGCTCCTGTGAACTGAACTGTTTTTCTGTGTTTTTAAAATTCTAGCATTAACCATTTAAGAATTAAACTCACAGGCGTTTTCAGGCATTTTCGCCTAATCAGGGTAAACATCCAATAGACTCTAAACAAAACACCCTTGATGGTGGGATGACCAAACGTGGGGAGCCTTGAGGGGCACATGAGAGAATCATTTTTTCAGAGTTTCATTGAAATAAACGAAGAAAACTAGTGCCCAGAAGCTAAGAAACATGGAATTATTTCCAGTTCGCTAAAACGCTTTTCTGTGAGTTTGAAAGTCTTTTGCTAACTAGTGATTCAGCTTTGAGATACTTGAACCAGGACAGGAGCACAGTGTGCTCTTGTGATCTGAATTGCTTTTCTGCATTTTCAAAGTTCTAGCATTAACCATTGAGGAATTAAACTACAGGCGTTTTCAGTAAAAATTCGCCTAATCAGGGTAAATATCCAATAGGCTCTAAAAAACAAAAAACCCGTGATGGTGGATTGACCAAACTTGGGGAGCCATGAGGGGCACAAGAGAGAATCATTTTGTCAGAGTTTCATTGAAATACACAAAGAAACCTAGTACCCACAAGCTAAGAAACATGGAATTATTTCCAGTTGGCTAAAACGCTTTTCTGTGAGTTTGAAACTCTTTTGCTACCTAGTGATTCAGCTTTGAGATACTTGAATCAGGACAGAAGCACAGTGTGCTCTTGTTAACTAAAGTGTTGTTCTGCATTTTTAAAGTTCTAGCATTAACCATTTAAGAATTAAACTCACAGGCGTTTTCAGGCATTTTCGCCTAATCAGGTTAAACATCCAATAGACTGTAAACAAAACACCCTTTATGGTGGTGATGACCAAACTTGGGGAGCCTTGAGGGGCACATGAGAGAATCATTTTGTCAGAGTTTCATTGAAACACACAAAGAAGCCTAGTGCCCAGAAGCTAAGAAACATGGAATTTTTTCCAGTTCGCTAAAACGCTTTTCTGTGAGTTTCAAACTCTTTTGTTTCCTAGTGATTTTTTTCATCTTTGAGATACTTGAACCAGGAAAGAAGCACAGTGTGCTCTTGTGATATGAAGTGCTTTTCTGATTTTTCAAAGTTCTAGCATTAACCATTGAGGAATTAAACTAACAGGCGATTTCAGTGAAATTCGCCTAATCAGGGTAAACATCCAATAGGCTCTAAACAAAAAACCGGTGATGGTGGGATGACCAAATTTGGGGAGCCATGAGGGGCACAAGAGAGAATCATTTTGTCAGAGTTTAAATTGAAATACACAAAGAAACCAAGTTCCCAGAAGCTAAGAAACATGGAATTATTTTCCGGTTGGCTAAAACGCTTTTCTGTGAGTTTGAAACTCTTTTGGTACCTATGATTCAGCTTTGAGATACTTGAACCAAGAGAGAAGCACAGGGTGCTCTTGTGAACTAAAGTGTGTTGTTCTGCGTTTCTAAAGTTCTGACATTAACCATTTAAGAATTAAACTCACAGGCGTTTTCAGGCATTTTCGCCTAATCAGGGTAAACATCCAATAGACTCTAAACAAAACACCCTTGATGGTGGGATGACCAAACGTGGGGAGCCTTGAGGGGCACATGAGAGAATCATTTTTCAGAGTTTCATTGAAATACACGAAGAAACCTAGTGCCCAGAAGCTAAGAAACATGGAATTATTTCCAGTTCGCTAAAACGCTTTTCTGTGAGTTTGAAAGTCTTTTGCTAACTAGTGATTCAGCTTTGAGATACTTGAACCAGGACAGGAGCACAGTGTGCTCTTGTGATCTGAATTGCTTTTCTGCATTTTCAAAGTTCTAGCATTAACCATTGAGGAATTAAACTACAGGCGTTTTCAGTAAAATTCGCCTAATCAGGTAAATATATCCAATAGGCTCTAAATAAAAAACCCGTGATGGTGGATTGACCAAACTTGGAGAGCCTTTTGGGGCCCATGAGAGAATCATTTCTTTCAGAGTTTCATTGAAATACACAAAGAAACCTAGTGCCCAGAATCTAAGAAACAGGCAATTATTTCCAGTTCGGTAAAACGCTTATCTGTGAATTTGAAACTCTTTTGCTGCCTAGTGATTCAGCTTTGAGATACTTGAACCAGGAGAGAAGCACAGTGTGCTCTTGTGAACCTAAAGTGTTGTTCTGCACTTTTAAAGTTCTAGCATTAAGCATTTAAGAATTAATCTCACAGGCGTTTTCAGGCATTTTCGCCTAATCAGGGGAAACATCCAATAGACTGAAAACAAAACACCCTTGATGGGTGGGATGACCAAACATGGGGAGCCTTGAGGGGCACATGAGAGAATCACTTTTTCAGAGTTTTATTGAAATACACAGAGAAACCTAGTGCCCAGAAGCTAAGAAAACATGGAATTATTTCCAGTTCGCTAAAACGCTTTTCGGTGAGTTTGAAACTCTTTTGCTACCTAGTGATTAAGCTTTGAGATACTTGAACCAGGAAAGAAGCACAGTGTGCTTTTATGATCTGAAGTGCTTTTCTGCGTTTTTAAATTTCTAGCATTAACCATTAAGGAACTAATCTAACAGGTGTTTTCTGTCAAATTCGCCTAATCAGAGTAAATACCCAATAGGATCTAAATAAAATACACGTGAGGGTGGGATGACCAAACTTGGGGAGCCATGAGGGCCCATGAGAGAATCATTTTTTCAGAGTTTCATTGAAATACACAAAGAAAACTAGTGCCAAGAAGCTAAAAAACATGGAAATATTTCCAGTTCGCTAAAACCCTATTTTGTGAGTTTGAAACTCTTTTGCTACCCCGTGAAGCAGCTTTGAGGTACGTGAACCAGGAGAGAAGCACAGTGTGCTTTTGTGCTTTGAAGTGCTTTTCTGCGTTTTCAAAGTTCTAGCATTAACCACTGAGGAACTAAACTAACAGACGTTTGTCTGTCAAATTCACCTAATCAGTGAAAATACCCAATATGCTGTAAATAAAATACACGTGATGGTGGGATGACCAAACTTGAGGAGCCATGAGGGGCCCATGAGAGAATCATTATTTCAGAGTTTCATTGAAATACACAAAGAAACCTAGTTCCCAGAAGCTAAGAAAACAGGCAATTATTTCCAGTTCGCTAAACGCATATCGGTGAATTTGAATCTCTTTTGCTACCTAGTGATTCAGCTTTGATATACTTGAACCAGGAGAGAAGCAAATTGTGCTCTTGTGATCTAAAGTGTTTTTCTGCTTTTTTAAAGTTCTAGCATTAACCATTTAAGAATTAAAACTCACAGGCGTTTTCAGGCATTTTCGCCTAATCAGGGTAAACATCCAATAGACTGTAAAAAAAACACCCTTGATGGTGGGATGTCCAAATTTTGTGAGCCTTGAGGGGCACATGAGAGAATCATTTTTTCAGAGTTTCATTGAAATACACAAAGAAACCTAGTGGCCAGAAGCTAATAAACATGGAATTATTTCCAGTTCGCTAAAACGCTTTTCTGTGAGTTTGAAATTCTTTTGCTACCTAATGATTTCACCTTTGAGATACTTGAAAAAGGAAAGAAGCACAGTGTGCTCTTGTGATCTGAAGTGCTTTTCTGCATTTTCAAAGTTCTAGCATTAACCATTGAGGAACTAAACTAACAGGCGTTTTCTGTCAAATTCGCCTGATCAGGGTAAATACCCAATAGGCTCTAAATAAAATACACGTGATGGTGGGATGACCAAACTTGGGGAGCCATGAGGTGCCCATGAGAGAATCATTTTTTCAGAATTTCAGTGAAATACACAACGAAACCTAGTGCCCAGAAGCTAAGAAACAGGCAATTATTTCCAGTTCGACAAAACGCTTATCTGTGAGTTTGAAACTCTTTTACTACCTAGTGAATCAGCTTTGAGATACTTGAAAAAGGAAAGAAGGACAGTGTGCTCTTGTGATCTGAAGTGCTTTTTCTACATTTTCAAAGTTCTAGCATTAACCATTGAGGAATTAAACTAACAGGCGTTTTCAGTCAAATTCGCCTAATCAGGGTAAACATCCAATATGCTGTATACAAAAAAACACGTGATGGTGGGATAACCAAAATTGGGGAGCCATGAGGGGCACATGAGAGAATTATTTTTCAGAGATTCATTGAAATACACAAACAAACCTAGTGCCCAGAAGCTAAAAAACATGGAAATATTTCCAGTTCGCTAAAACGCTTTTTTGTGAGTTTGAAACTCTTTTTGCTACCTAGTGAAGCAGCTTTGAGGTACTTGAACCAGGAGAGAAGCACAGAGTGCTTCTTTGCTTTGAAGTGCTTTTCTGCGTTTTCAAAGTTCTAGCATTAACCATTGAGGAACTAAACTAACAGACGTTTTTGTCAAATTCACCTAATCAGGGTAAATACCCAATAGGCTGTAAATAAAATACACGTGATGGTGGGATGACCAAACTTTGGGAGCCATGAGCGGCCCATGAGGGAATCATTATTTCAGAGTTTCATTGAAATACACAAAGAAACCTAGTGCCCAGAAGCTCAGAAACAGGCAATTATTTCCAGTTCTCTAAAACGCTTATCTGTGAATTTGAAACGTTTCTTTTGCTACCTAGTGATTCAGCTTTGAGATACTTGAACCAGGAGAGAAGGAAAGTGTGCTCTTGTGAACTAAAGTGTTGTTCTGCATTTTTAAAGTTCTAGAATTAACCATTTAAGAATTAAACTCACAGGCGTTTTCAGGCATTTTCGCCTAATCAGGGTAAACATCCAATAGACTGTAAACAAAACACCCTTGATGGTGGGGATGACCAAACTTGGGGAGCCGTGAGGGGCACATGAG
The DNA here is from genome assembly GCA_025594165.1 of Tamias sibiricus. Classification (NCBI taxonomy): domain Eukaryota; kingdom Metazoa; phylum Chordata; class Mammalia; order Rodentia; family Sciuridae; genus Tamias; species Tamias sibiricus. Next base: position 161,752 of record JAKELJ010000067.1, read on the forward strand.
AGAATCATTTTTTCAGAGTTTCATTGAAATACACAAAGAAACCTAGGGGCCAGAAGCTAAGAAACATGGAATTTATTTCCATTTCGCTAAAACGCTTTTCTGTGAGTTTGAAACTCTTTTGCTACCTAATGATTCAGCTTTGAGATACTTGAAAAAGGAAAGAAGCACAGTGTGCTCTTGTGATCTGAAGTGTTTTTCTGCATTTTCAAAGTTCTACCATTAATCATTGAGGAACTAATCTAACAGGCGTTTTCTGTCAAATTCGCCTAATCAGGGAAAATACCCAATAGGCTCTAAATAAAATACACGTGTTGGTGGAATGACCAAACTTGGGGAGCCATGAGGGGCCCATGAGAGAATCATTTTTTCAGAGTTTCATTGAAATACACAAAGAAAACTAGTGCCCAGAAGCTAAGAAACATGGAATTATTTCCAGTTCACTAAAACGCTTTTCTGTGAGTTTGAAACTGTTTTGCTACCTAGTGATTCAGCTTTGAGATACTTGAACCAGGAGAGAAGCACAGTGTGCTCTTTGTGAACTAAAAGTGTTTGTTCTGCATTTTTAAAAGTTCTAGGCATTAACCATTTAAGATTTTAAACTCACAGGCGTTTTCAGGCATTTTCGCCTAATCAGGGTAAACATCCAATATGCTCTATACAAAAAACACGTGATGGTGGGGAATGACCAAACTTGGGGAGCCATGAGGGGCACATGAGAGAATCATTTTTTCAGAGATTCATTGAAATACACAAAGAAACCTCGTGCTTAAGAGCTACGATACAGGCAATTATTTCTAGGTCGCTAAATTGCTTTTCTGTAAGTTTGAAAACTGTTTTTCTACGACGCGATCAGTTTTTAGATATGTGAACCAGGACAGAAGCACATGTGCTCTTGTGAACTAAAGTGCTGTTCTGCGTTTTCAAAGTTCTAGCATTAACCATTTAGGAATTAAACTAACAGGTGTTTTCAGGCAAATTCACCTAATCAGGGTAAACATCCATATGGCTCTAAACAAAGCACCCGTGATGGTGGGATGACCAAACTTTGGGATCCAAGGGGTCACATGAGAGAATCATTTTGTCAGAGTTTCATTGAAATAAACCAAGAAATCTCGTGCCCAGGAGCTAAGAAAGAGGCCATTATTTTCAGTTCGCTTAAACGCTTTTCTGTGAGTTTCAAACTCTTTTGCTACCTAGTGATTCAGCTTTGAAATACGTGAACCAGGAGAGAAACACAGTGTGCTCTTGTGAACTAAAGTGCTTTCCTGCGTTTTCAAAGTCCTAGCATCAACCATTGAGGAATTAAACCAACAGGCATTTTAAGGCATTTTTCCCTGATCAGGGTAAGCTTCCAATAGTCTCTAAAAAAAGCATCCCCGTGATGGTGGGTGGACCAAACTTGACGAGCCATGAGGGGCTCATAAGAGAATCATTTGTGCAGAGTTTCATTGAAATACACAAAGAAACCTCGTGCCCAGGAGCTAAGAAATATGAAATTATTTTTAGTTCACTAAAACGCTTTTCTTTGAGTTTTAAACTGTTTCGCTATCAAGAGATTCAGATTTGAGATATGTGAAGCAGGACAGAATCACAGTGTGGTCTTGTGATCTAAAGTGATTTTCTGCGTTTTCAAAGTTCTAGCATTAACCATTGAGGAATTAAACTAACAGGCGTTTTCAGCCAAATTCGCCTAAACAGGGTAAACATCCAATAGGCTCTAAAGAAAAAACACGTCATGGTGGGATGACCAAACGTGGGGAGCCATGAGGAGCACATGAGAGAATCATTTTTTCATAGTTTCATTGAAATACACAAAGAAACCTAGTGCCCCCAAGCTAAGAAATATGGAATTATTTCCACTTCGCTAAAACTCTTTTCTGTGAATTGAAACTCTTTTGCTACCTAGTGATTCAGCTTTGAGATACTTGAACCAGGAGAGAAGCACAGTGCCCTCTTGTGAAATAAAGTCTTTTCCTGCGTTTTCAAAGTCGTATCATCTACAATTGATAAATTAAACTAACACGCGTTTTTCAGGCAAATTCGACTAATCAGGATAAACTTCCAATAGACTGTAAACAAAACACCCGTGATGGTGGGATGACCAACCTTGGGGAGCCATGAGGGGCACATGAGGGAATCATTTTATCAGAGTATCATTGAAATACACAAAGAAACATCATGCCCAAGAGCTAAGAAACTGGCAATTATTTCTAGTTCGCAAAATTGCTTTTCTGTGAGTTTGAAACTCTTTTGCTACAAAGTGTTTCAGCTTTGAGATATGTGAACCACGACAGAAGCACAGTGTGCTCTTGTGAACTAAAGTCCTGTTCCGTGTTTTCAAAGTTCTAGCATTAACCATTTAGGAATTAAACTAACAGGCGTTTTCAGGCAAATTTGCCTAATCAGGGTAAAAATTCATATGGCTCTTACAAAGCACCCGTAATGGTGGGATGACCAAACTTTGGGAGCTAAGGGGGTCACATGAAACATTTTATCAGAGTTTTATTGAAATTTGCAAAGACACCTAGTTCACAAGAGCTACGAAACAGGCAATTATTTCCTGTTCGCTAAAACGCTTTTCTGTGAGTTTGAAACTGTTTTCCTACCAAGCGATTCAGCTTGGAGATACGTGAATCAGGACAGAAGCACAGTGTGCTCTTGTGAACTAACATGCTTTCCTGTGTTTTCAAAGTTCTAATATAAACCATTGAGGAATTATACTAACAGGTGTTTTCAAGCAAATTCGCCTAATCAGGGTAAATATCTATAAAGCTTTAAACAAAGCACCCATAATGGTGGGCATGACCAAACTTGGGGTGCCAAGAGGGGCTCATGAGAGAATCATTTAACCAGAGTTTTATTGAAATATACACAGAAACCTCGTGCCCAAGAGCTAGGGAACATGCAACTATTTCTTCGTTGCTAGAACGCTTTTTCTGTGAGTTTTAATCTTTTGCAATCCCAAGCAATTCTGCTTCGAGCTACTTGAACCAGGCCTGAAGCAGATTGTCCTGTTATGAAAGAAACAGTTTTCCTTAGTTTTCAAAGTGGTAGCCTAAACCATTATAGAGTTGGAATAACAGATGTTTTCTGTCAAATTTGCCTAATCAGGGTCAACATCCAAGAAGATGTAGACAAAACACCTGTGATGGTGAGATGACCTAATTTGGGCAGCCATGAGGAGCTCATGTGAGAATCATTTAATAGAGGCTGCATGTATCCTCACTTTCCTAGATGCATGGGATGGAGAAGGGTCCTGTCAGTCACCTCTGGCTGACCTCCAGGCTGTGCACAGCAGGAGGTGAAAGCCAAAACTGCCTCCTATGCTGCCTGAATTTCCAAGATGCTCATCCCATACACTTTTTTTTTTTTTAAGCAAAGAATGAAAACATACAGGCAAGGCGAAAAATGCATTTCTGTTCACCAGACATTGGTGGGCTTCTAAATTATGCTCACCCAGCTGTGACCCATTGGAATATGGTCTCAAAAATAAGAACAAGATTTTTTTGAGAAGACTAGTAGAGAATTCAGATGCTACACATTTCAATATGTAGAATCTACAGATTTAGCATAGGAAAGTAGCTAAGAAGTAGTTTGCAATAAAAAAATTAAAATAAGCAACATAAACACAAGCTGGACGTATGTGGGTCTGTGAGTGAGTGGCTCTAATACTAGAACTGCTAAATTATCCAAAACGTTTGGTTCTAACAAAAGGTTTGAGAGCAAAGCAATAAAAATATGTCTCATTAGCAGTAAACGAGTAACCAATAGTAAATGTCCTTGAGGGACTCCGATGAGTAGATAAAGAATCTCTAAAGAATTAATGAAAAGTGTCATAATAATGTCCCACCAAACAACACCAATAAGAATATATAAATCGGGCTGGGGTTGTGGCTCAGCGGTTGAACGCTCGCCTCACAGGTGCGCCGCCCGGTTCGATCCTCAGCACCACGTAAACATAAATGCATTGCATTGTGTACAACTAAAGTAAATAAATAAATATTTTAAAAAAGAATATATAAATCAAATACAAATATAAAGTAGTGTATGTTATTTATTACATACACACAAAACAGAAATTTTTGTATTTTTTAAAAAAAATTTAATTTGTTTTAATTAGTTTTGCATGACAGTAGAATGTGCTAATGCACTGTGATATATCATACATATATGGGATATAATTTCTCAGTTTTCAAAGTGTACATGTTGCAGAATCAGATTGGTCATGTAGTCACATATATGCATACAGTAATGATGTCTGTTTCATTCCACTATCGTTCCCATCCCTACATCCCCTCCCTTCCCCTCCCTTCACTTCCCCTACCTAATCTAATGTAACACTATTTTTCCCTTGTGCCCCCCGCCTTATTGTGAATTAGCATCCACATATTAGAGAAAACATTCGGAATTTGGTTTTGTGGAATTGGCATATTTTGCTTAGTATGATATTCTCCAACCCCAACAATTTGCAGGCAAATGCCATAATTTCACCCTTCTTTAAAGCTGAATAATATTCCATTGAGTATATATATACCATATTTTCTTTATCCATTCATCTATTGAGGGATACCTAGGTTGATTCCATAGTCTAGCTATTGTGAATTGAGCTTCTATAAACATTGATGTGGCTGTGTCATTATAGTATGCTGATTTTAAGTCCTTTGGGTATATATATCAAGGAGTGGGATAGCTGGGTCAAATGGTGGTTCCATTCCCAGTTTTCTGAGGAATCTCCATACTGCTTTCCATAGTGGTCGCACCAATGTGCAGTTTTCCCAGCAATGTATGAGTGTACCTTTTTCACCACATCCTCACCAACATTTGTTGTTGTCTGTATTTTTGATGATTGCCATTCTGACAGGAGTGAGATGGAATCTTAGAGTAGTTTTGATTTGCATTTCTCTAATTGCTAGAGATGTTGAACACTTTTTCATATATTTGTTGATCATTTGTATTTCTTCTTCTGCGAAGTGTCTGTTCAGTTCCTTAGCCCATTTATTGATTGGGTTATTTGTATTTTTGGTGTTAAATTTTTTGAGCTATTTATATATCCTAGAGATTAATGCTTTATCAGAGGTGCATGTGGTAAAGATTTTCTCCCAGTGTGTAGGCTCTCTCCTCACATTATTACTTGTTTCCTTTGCTGAAAAGAAGCTTTTTAATTTGAATCCATCCCATTTACTGATTATTGATTGTACTTCTTGTGATTTAGGAGTCTTGTTAAGGAAGTCAGATCCTAGGCTGACATGGAATTGGCTTATTTCACTTAGCTTAGGGCCTATTTTTCCTTAGGCACAGGGTCTCTGTTCTAATACCTAAGTCTTTGATCCACTTTGAGTTGATTTTTTTGCAAGGTGAGAGATAGAGGTTTAATTTCATTTTGCTACATATGGAGTTACAGTTTTGCCAGCACCATTTGTTAAAGAGGCTATCTTTTCTCCAGTGAATGTTTTTGGCACCCTTGTCTAGTATGAGATAACTGCATTTATGTGGGTTTGTCTCTGTGTCCTCTATTCTGCACCATTGGTCTACAAGTCTATTTTGGTGCCAATACCATGCTGTTTTTGTTACTAGTTCTGTAGTATAGTTTAAGGTCAGGTATTGTGATGTCTCCTGCTTCACTTTTCTTGCTAAGGATTGCTTTAGCTATTCTGGGTCTCTTATTTTTTCCAAATAATTTTATGATTGCTTTTACTATTTCTATGAAGAATGCTGTTGGGCTTTTAATAGGAATTGCATTAAATCTGTATAATGCTTTTGGTAGTATGGCCATTTTGACAATATTAATTATTCTGCCTATCCGGGAACATGGGAGATCTTTCCATCTTCTGAGGTTTTATTCAATTTCTTTCTTTAGTGTTCTAAAATTTTCATTGTAGAGGTCTTTCACCTCTTTTGTTAGATTGATTCTCAGGTATTTTATTTTTATTTTATTTTTTAGAGGCTATTGTGAATGGAATAGTTTTCCTAATTTCTCTTTCAGTGGATTTATCACTGATGTATAGGAATGCATTTGATTTATGGGTGTTGATTTTATATCCTGCTACATTGCTGAATTCATTTATTATTTCTAGAAGTTTTCTGGTGGAATTTTTTTGATCTTCTAGATATAAAATCATGTCATCAGCAAATAGTGATAGTTTGAGTTTTTCTTTACTAATTTGTATCCCTTTGATTTCTTTCTTTTTTCTAATTGCTCTGGCTAGAATTTCAAGGACAATGTTGAATAGAAGTGGTGAAATAGGACATCTTTGTCTTGTTCCAGTTTTTAGAAGGAATGCTTTCAATTTTTCTCCATTTTGAATGATGCTGGCCTTGGGTTTAGCATATATAGCTTTTACAATGTTAAGGTATGTTCCTACTGTCCCTCGTTTTTCTAGTGTTTTGAACAAGGTGTGCTGTATTTTGTCAGATGCTTTTTCTGCTTCTATTGAGATGATGATATGATTCTTGTTTTTAAGCACCATTTTTTTTTTTTTTTTTTTTTTAACAGGGATTGAACTCAGGGGCACTCGACCACTGGGTCACATCCCCAGCCCTTTTTTGATATCTTATCAGAGACAGGGTCTCACTGAGTTGCTGAGTGCCTCACCATTGCTGAGGCTGGCTTTGAATTCGCGATCCTCCTGCTTCAGCCTCCCAAGTGCTGGGATTACAGGCATGCGCCACCGCGCCTGGCTAATCATGGTGCACTATCTTTTAAGTATGTTTTTGTATGTGATTTGCCAGAATTTTATTGACAATTTTTGCATCCACGTTCATCAGGGATATTGGCCTGAAGTTTTCTTTCCTTGATGTGTCCTTGTCTGGTTTTGGTATCAGGTTGATATTAGTCATAGAATGAGTTTGGAAGGGTTCCATCCTTATCTATTTCATGGAATACTTTGAGGAGTATTGGTGTTAATTCTTCTTTGAAAGTCTTGTAGAACTCTGCTGAGAAGCCATCTGGTCCTGGGCTTTTATTGGTTGGCCGGCTTTTGATGGCGTTTTCTATTTCATCACTTGAAATTGATCTGTATAAATCGTGTATGACCTCCTCATTCAGTTTGGGTAGGTCATATGTCTCTAGAAATTTGTTGATGTCTTCGCTATTTCCCATTTTATTAGAGTATAATTTTTCAAAATAGTTTCTAATTATCTTATGTATTTTAGATGTGTACATTGTGATATTTCCTTCTTCATCTTGTATTTTATTAATTTGAGTTTTCTCTCTCTTTCTCTTCGTTAGCATGGCCAGGGGTTTATCAATTCTATTTATTTTTTCAAAGAACCATCTTTTTGTTTTGTTAATTTTTTTCAATTGTTTCTTTTGTTTCATTTTATTTCTTTCATCTTTGGTTTTAATTATTTCCTGTCTTCTGCTGCTTTTGGTGTTGATTTCTTCTTCTTTTTCTAGGGCGTTGAGATGCAATGTTAGGTCATTTATTTGTTGACTTTTTATTCCTTTAATAAATGTAATCAATGCAATAAACTTTCCTCTTAGTACTACCTCTGCCAGGTGGGCACAGTGCTTCAAGGGCCCCCCGCTGTCTCCCTCTGCTGCAGGCAGCTGTGAGATGGTGAGAGCATCACAACGCCCAGCTGCTCTCTGCCTGGGCGGGCACAGTGCTTCAAGGGCCCCTCGCCATCTCCTTCCTCTGCAGGCAGCTGTGAGTTGTTGAGAGCACCACAATGCCCAGCTGCTCTCCGCCCGGGCTTGCACAGTGCTTCAAGGGCCCCTCACTGTCTCCCTCCACTGCAGGCAGCTGTGAGATGGTGAGAGCACCAGGACGCCCAGCTGCATTCCGCCAGGGCAGGCACAGTGCTTCCCGAACGCTTTGGCCAGGTCGGCGCACCCACCACGCCATAGCAGGGGCATCTGGGAGCCCGGGCCGCACCGCTCTGCAGGGCGGGCGGCGTCCATGGGCCTGTGCGCTGGCCTCTGCTGACAGCGAACCGGCTCCAGAGTTCCCATTGGTTCTCCCACCCGGAACCGCTTCCAGCTCAGAACGCCAGGCCTGTGCCGGCCACTCCTGGCCCCGTCGGGCTGACATCGCCCTGCGAGCCCCCGTCCGGCCGCTGCGGGGCAGGCCTCCTGGCTGCGGAGCTGACTCGACTGCTGCGTTGGCGCCCTCCCGGGCCTGGGTGAGGCTCTCGGCGCGGCCAGAGTCGGCAGGAGCCTCAGGTCCTTATGGCGCTCGCCGGACCCCTCCTCCGCCGGCCCGCCCCACCCGCACGGACCCGAGGCGCCCTGTCCTGGCCTGTGCGCGGGCCAGCCGGGGCGCGGTGGGCGCTTGTCCGGGCTGGGAACGGGCCGGGGCCTCAGGCTCTTTGGCCCTCGGAGAACCTGCAGCGCAGATTCTAAATTCAAAAGTTTTTAAAGAAACCGCTCCGCTTCTTTTAAAAAAAAAGATATTTAATTTATTTATTTGCTTTAGTTGTATACAATGCCTTTATCATTTTAATGCCTTTATTTTTAGGTGGTGCAGAGGATTGAACCCGGAGCGCGCACTTGGCTCTACTGCTGAGCCACAACCCCAGCCCCAGCTCTGCTTTTTAACCCTCCGCCCCCCCCCCACGCGCAGCACCGCAGGAAATCGGAGGGGTGGGGCGATGACGTCACATCGCCTGTGCCTCACTGAACTGAGGCGGCTGTGGTGCTGGCGGCAGCGGATGCAGTGGTGGCAACATGGAGGCGGCAGCAGGCCTGCGGCAGCTCCTCCCAGCATCCCTGGCATGGCCATTTCAGCCCCATCTTGGCCAAGGGGAGGGAGATGCAGCCGCCGCTTCAGCAGTTTGAATTTCAGTTTCTCCTGCTTCCCGAGGCGGGCGCGCTGAGGACGAGGCTGGGAGGCGCCGCAGCTCCCTCAAGCAGCCCGACGCCTCCGCTCGCCAGCCCGCCTCCCCCTCTCTCCCGGGAGCCGCATGGGGAGGCCGTGCCACCACAGCCCGGGGGTGGCTCCCCCATCATGGGAGGACCGCGCTGGCCTCCCCTCCCCGGAGGGCTTCCGCCCGAGAAGGGCGTCAGGTCCCCTGGGCCGCGCTCTGGCTGAGCCTGGAGGCGGGCCGCAGCCGGAGCCCACAGCAGCCTGAAGCTATGCACTCGCCGTGCCAACCCTCAAGTAGATTGTGAAA
>JAKELJ010000068.1:0-17446 GCA_025594165.1 Tamias sibiricus
ATAAAAAACCCGTGATGGTGGATTGACCAAACTTGGGGAGCCTTGAGGGGCACAAGAGAGAATTATTTTTTCAGAATTTCATTGAAATACACAAAGAAACCTAGTACCCAGAAGCAAAGAAACATGGAATTATTTCCAGTTCTCTAAAATGCTTTTCTGTGAGTTTGAAACTCTTTTGCTACCTAGTGATTCAGCTTTGAGATACTTGAACCAGGACAGAAGCACAGTGTGCTCTTGTGAACTAAAGTGTTGTTCTGCATTTTTAAAGTTCTAGCATTAACCATTTAAGAATTAAACTCACAGGCGTTTTCAGGCATTTTCGCCTAATCAGGGTAAACATCCAATAGACTGTAAACAAAACACCCTTGATGGTGGGATGACCAAACTTGGGGAGCCTTGAGGGGCACATGAGAGAATCATTTTTTCAGAGTTTCATTGAAATACACAAAGAAACCTAGTACCCAGAAGCTAAGAAACATGGAATTATTTCCAGTTGGCTAAAACGCTTTTCTGTGAGTTTGAAACTCTTTTGCTACCTAGTGATTCAGCTTTGAGATACTTGAACCAGGAAAGAAGCACAGTGTGCTCTTGTGATCTGAAGTGCTTTTCTGCATTTTCAAAGTTCTAGCATTAACCATTGAGGAATTAAACCACAGGCGTTTTCAGTGAAATTCGCCTAATCAGGGTAAACATCCAAAAGGCTCTAAACAAAAAACCCGTGATGGTGGATTGACCAAATTTGGGGAGCCATGAGGGGCACAAGAGAGAATCATTTTGTCAGAGTTTCATTGAAATACACAAAGAAACTTAGTACCCACAAGCTAAGAAACATGGAATTATTTCCAGTTGGCTAAAACGCTTTTCTGTGAGTTTGAAACTCTTTTGCTACCTAGTGATTCAGCTTTGAGATACTTGAACCAGGACAGAAGCACAGTGTGCTCTTGTGAACTAAAGTGTTGTTCTGCATTTTTAAAGTTCTAGCATTAACCATTTAAGAATTAAACTCACAGGCGTTTTCAGGCATTTTCGCCTAATCAGGGTAAACATCCAATAGACTGTAAAACAAAAACCCTTGATGGTGGGATGACCAAACTTGGGGAGCCTTGAGGGGCACATGAGAGAATCATTTTTTCAGAGTTTCATTGAAATACACAAAGAAACCTAGTACCCAGAAGCTAAGAAACATGGAATTATTTCCAGTTGGCTAAAACGCTTTTCTGTGAGTTTGAAACTCTTTTGCTACCTAGTGATTCAGCTTTGAGATACTTGAACCAGGAAAGAAGCACAGTGTGCTCTTGTGATCTGAAGTGCTTTTCTGCATTTTCAAAGTTCTAGCATTAACCATTGAGGAATTAAACCACAGGCGTTTTCAGTGAAATTCGTCTAATCAGGGTAAACATCCAAAAGGCTCTAAACAAAAAACCCGTGATGGTGGATTGACCAAATTTGGGGAGCCATGAGGGGCACAAGAGAGAATCATTTTGTCAGAGTTTCATTGAAATACACAAAGAAACTTAGTACCCACAAGCTAAGAAACATGGAATTATTTCCAGTTGGCTAAAACGCTTTTCTGTGAGTTTGAAACTCTTTTGCTACCTAGTGATTCAGCTTTGAGATACTTGAACCAGGAGACAAGCACAGTGTGCTCTTGTGAACTAAATTGTTGTTCTGCGTTTTTAAAGTTCTAGCATTAACCATTTAAGAATTAAACTCACAGGCTCTTTTCAGGCATTTTCGCCTAATCAGGGTAAACATCCAATAGACTGTAAACAAAACACCCTTGATGGTGGGATGACCAAACTTGGGGAGCCTTGAGGGGCACATGAGAGAATCATTTTTTCAGAGTTTCATTGAAATACACAAAGAAACCTAGTGCCCAGAAGCTAAGAAATATGGAATTATTTCCAGTTCGCTAAAATGCTTTTCTGTGAGTTTGAAACTCTTTTGTTATCTAGTGATTCAGCTTTGAGATACTTGCACCAGGACAGAAGCACAGTGTGCTCTTGTGAACTGAAGTGCTTTTCTGCATTTTGAAAGTTCTAGCATTAACCATTGAGGAATTAAACTACAGGCGTTTTCAGTGAAATTCGCCTAATCAGGGTAAATATCCAATAGGCTCTAAATAAAAAACCCGTGATGGTGGATTGACCAAACTTGGGGAGCCTTGAGGGGCACAAGAGAGAATTATTTTTTCAGAATTTCATTGAAATACACAAAGAAACCTAGTACCCAGAAGCAAAGAAACATGTAATTATTTCCAGTTCTCTAAAATGCTTTTCTGTGAGTTTGAAACTCTTTTGCTACCTAGTGATTCAGCTTTGAGATACTTGAACCAGGACAGAAGCACAGTGTGCTCTTGTGAACTAAAGTGTTGTTCTGCATTTTTAAAGTTCTAGCATTAACCATTTAAGAATTAAACTCACAGGCGTTTTCAGGCATTTTCGCCTAATCAGGGTAAACATCCAATAGACTGTAAACAAAAAAAACACCATTGATGGTGGGATGACCAAACTTGGGGAGCCTTGAGGGGCACATGAGAGAATCATTTTTTCAGAGTTTCATTGAAATACACAAAGAAACCTAGTACCCAGAAGCTAAGAAACATGGAATTATTTCCAGTTGGCTAAAACGCTTTTCTGTGAGTTTGAAACTCTTTTGCTACCTAGTGATTCAGCTTTGAGATACTTGAACCAGGAAAGAAGCACAGTGTGCTCTTGTGATCTGAAGTGCTTTTCTGCATTTTCAAAGTTCTAGCATTACCCATTGAGGAATTAAACCACAGGCGTTTTCAGTGAAATTCGTCTAATCAGGGTAACATCCAAAAGGCTCTAAACAAAAAACCCGTGATGGTGGATTGAACAAATTTGGGGAGCCATGAGGGGCACAAGAGAGAATCATTTTGTCAGAGTTTCATTGAAATACACAAAGAAACTTAGTACCCACAAGCTAAGAAACATGGAATTATTTCCAGTTGGCTAAAACGCTTTTCTGTGAGTTTGAAACTCTTTTGCTACCTAGTGATTCAGCTTTGAGATACTTGAACCAGGAGACAAGCACAGTGTGCTCTTGTGAACTAAATTGTTGTTCTTGTTCTGCGTTTTTTAAAGTTCTAGCATTAACCATTTAAGAATTAAACTCACAGGCTCTTTTCAGGCATTTTCGCCTAATCAGGGTAAACATCCAATAGACTGTAAACAAAACACCCTTGATGGTGGGATGACCAAACTTGGGGAGCCTTGAGGGGCACATGAGAGAATCATTTTTTCAGAGTTTCATTGAAATACACAAAGAAACCTAGTGCCCAGAAGCTAAGAAATATGGAATTATTTCCAGTTCGCTAAAATGCTTTTCTGTGAGTTTGAAACTCTTTTGTTATCTAGTGATTCAGCTTTGAGATACTTGCACCAGGACAGAAGCACAGTGTGCTCTTGTGAACTGAAGTGCTTTTCTGCATTTTGAAAGTTCTAGCATTAACCATTGAGGAATTAAACTACAGGCGTTTTCAGTGAAATTCGCCTAATCAGGGTAAATATCCAATAGGCTCTAAATAAAAAACCCGTGATGGTGGATTGACCAAACTTGGGGAGCCTTGAGGGGCACAAGAGAGAATTATTTTTTCAGAATTTCATTGAAATACACAAAGAAACCTAGTACCCAGAAGCAAAGAAACATGTAATTATTTCCAGTTCTCTAAAATGCTTTTCTGTGAGTTTGAAACTCTTTTGCTACCTAGTGATTCAGCTTTGAGATACTTGAACCAGGACAGAAGCACAGTGTGCTCTTGTGAACTAAAGTGTTGTTCTGCATTTTTAAAGTTCTAGCATTAACCATTTAAGAATTGAACTCACAGGCGTTTTCAGGCATTTTCGCCTAATCAGGGTAAACATCCAATAGACTGTAAACAAAAAACACCATTGATGGTGGGATGACCAAACTTGGGGAGCCTTGAGGGGCACATGAGAGAATCATTTTTTCAGAGTTTCATTGAAATACACAAAGAAACCTAGTACCCACAAGCTAAGAAACAAGAATTATTTCCAGTTGGCTAAAACGCTTTTCTGTGAGTTTGAAACTCTTTTGCTACCTAGTGATTCAGCTTTGAGATACTTGAACCAGGAAAGAAGCACAGTGTGCTCTTGTGATCTGAAGTGCTTTTCTGCATTTTCAAAGTTCTAGCATTACCCATTGAGGAATTAAACCACAGGCGTTTTCAGTGAAATTCGTCTAATCAGGGTAACATCCAAAAGGCTCTAAACAAAAAACCCGTGATGGTGGATTGAACAAATTTGGGGAGCCATGAGGGGCACAAGAGAGAATCATTTTGTCAGAGTTTCATTGAAATACACAAAGAAACTTAGTACCCACAAGCTAAGAAACATGGAATTATTTCCAGTTGGCTAAAACGCTTTTCTGTGAGTTTGAAACTCTTTTGCTACCTAGTGATTCAGCTTTGAGATACTTGAACCAGGAGACAAGCACAGTGTGCTCTTGTGAACTAAATTGTTGTTCTGCGTTTTTAAAGTTCTAGCATTAACCATTTAAGAATTAAACTCACAGGCTCTTTTCAGGCATTTTCGCCTAATCAGGGTAAACATCCAATAGACTGTAAACAAAACACCCTTGATGGTGGGATGACCAAACTTGGGGAGCCTTGAGGGGCACATGAGAGAATCATTTTTTCAGAGTTTCATTGAAATACACAAAGAAACCTAGTGCCCAGAAGCTAAGAAATATGGAATTATTTCCAGTTCGCTAAAATGCTTTTCTGTGAGTTTGAAACTCTTTTGTTATCTAGTGATTCAGCTTTGAGATACTTGCACCAGGACAGAAGCACAGTGTGCTCTTGTGAACTGAAGTGCTTTTCTGCATTTTGAAAGTTCTAGCATTAACCATTGAGGAATTAAACTACAGGCGTTTTCAGTGAAATTCGCCTAATCAGGGTAAATATCCAATAGGCTCTAAATAAAAAACCCGTGATGGTGGATTGACCAAACTTGGGGAGCCTTGAGGGGCACAAGAGAGAATTATTTTTTCAGAATTTCATTGAAATACACAAAGAAACCTAGTACCCAGAAGCAAAGAAACATGTAATTATTTCCAGTTCTCTAAAATGCTTTTCTGTGAGTTTGAAACTCTTTTGCTACCTAGTGATTCAGCTTTGAGATACTTGAACCAGGACAGAAGCACAGTGTGCTCTTGTGAACTAAAGTGTTGTTCTGCATTTTTAAAGTTCTAGCATTAACCATTTAAGAATTGAACTCACAGGCGTTTTCAGGCATTTTCGCCTAATCAGGGTAAACATCCAATAGACTGTAAACAAAACACCATTGATGTGGGATGACCAAACTTGGGGAGCCTTGAGGGGCACATGAGAGAATCATTTTTTCAGAGTTTCATTGAAATACACAAAGAAACCTAGTACCCACAAGCTAAGAAACATGGAATTATTTCCAGTTGGCTAAAACGCTTTTCTGTGAGTTTGAAACTCTTTTGCTACCTAGTGATTCAGCTTTGAGATACTTGAACCAGGAAAGAAGCACAGTGTGCTCTTGTGATCTGAAGTGCTTTTTCTGCATTTTCAAAGTTCTAGCATTACCCATTGAGGAATTAAACCACAGGCGTTTTCAGTGAAATTCGTCTAATCAGGGTAACATCCAAAAGGCTCTAAACAAAAAACCCGTGATGGTGGATTGAACAAATTTGGGGAGCCATGAGGGGCACAAGAGAGAATCATTTTGTCAGAGTTTCATTGAAATACACAAAGAAACTTAGTACCCACAAGCTAAGAAACATGGAATTATTTCCAGTTGGCTAAAACGCTTTTCTGTGAGTTTGAAACTCTTTTGCTACCTAGTGATTCAGCTTTGAGATACTTGAACCAGGAGACAAGCACAGTGTGCTCTTGTGAACTAAATTGTTGTTCTGCGTTTTTAAAGTTCTAGCATTAACCATTTAAGAATTAAACTCACAGGCTCTTTTCAGGCATTTTCGCCTAATCAGGGTAAACATCCAATAGACTGTAAACAAAACACCCTTGATGGTGGGATGACCAAACTTGGGGAGCCTTGAGGGGCACATGAGAGAATCATTTTTTCAGAGTTTCATTGAAATACACAAAGAAACCTAGTGCCCAGAAGCTAAGAAATATGGAATTATTTCCAGTTCGCTAAAATGCTTTTCTGTGAGTTTGAAACTCTTTTGTTATCTAGTGATTCAGCTTTGAGATACTTGCACCAGGACAGAAGCACAGTGTGCTCTTGTGAACTGAAGTGCTTTTCTGCATTTTGAAAGTTCTAGCATTAACCATTGAGGAATTAAACTACAGGCGTTTTCAGTGAAATTCGCCTAATCAGGGTAAATATCCAATAGGCTCTAAATAAAAAACCCGTGATGGTGGATTGACCAAACTTGGGGAGCCTTGAGGGGCACAAGAGAGAATTATTTTTTCAGAATTTCATTGAAATACACAAAGAAACCTAGTACCCAGAAGCAAAGAAACATGTAATTATTTCCAGTTCTCTAAAATGCTTTTCTGTGAGTTTGAAACTCTTTTGCTACCTAGTGATTCAGCTTTGAGATACTTGAACCAGGACAGAAGCACAGTGTGCTCTTGTGAACTAAAGTGTTGTTCTGCATTTTTAAAGTTCTAGCATTAACCATTTAAGAATTGAACTCACAGGCGTTTTCAGGCATTTTCGCCTAATCAGGGTAAACATCCAATAGACTGTAAACAAAACACCATTGATGGTGGGATGACCAAACTTGGGGAGCCTTGAGGGGCACATGAGAGAATCATTTTTTCAGAGTTTCATTGAAATACACAAAGAAACCTAGTACCCACAAGCTAAGAAACAAGAATTATTTCCAGTTGGCTAAAACGCTTTTCTGTGAGTTTGAAACTCTTTTGCTACCTAGTGATTCAGCTTTGAGATACTTGAACCAGGAAAGAAGCACAGTGTGCTCTTGTGATCTGAAGTGCTTTTCTGCATTTTCAAAGTTCTAGCATTACCCATTGAGGAATTAAACCACAGGCGTTTTCAGTGAAATTCGTCTAATCAGGGTAACATCCAAAAGGCTCTAAACAAAAAACCCGTGATGGTGGATTGAACAAATTTGGGGAGCCATGAGGGGCACAAGAGAGAATCATTTTGTCAGAGTTTCATTGAAATACACAAAGAAACTTAGTACCCACAAGCTAAGAAACATGGAATTATTTCCAGTTGGCTAAAACGCTTTTCTGTGAGTTTGAAACTCTTTTGCTACCTAGTGATTCAGCTTTGAGATACTTGAACCAGGAGACAAGCACAGTGTGCTCTTGTGAACTAAATTGTTGTTCTGCGTTTTTAAAGTTCTAGCATTAACCATTTAAGAATTAAACTCACAGGCTCTTTTCAGGCATTTTCGCCTAATCAGGGTAAACATCCAATAGACTGTAAACAAAACACCCTTGATGGTGGGATGACCAAACTTGGGGAGCCTTGAGGGGCACATGAGAGAATCATTTTTTCAGAGTTTCATTGAAATACACAAAGAAACCTAGTGCCCAGAAGCTAAGAAATATGGAATTATTTCCAGTTCGCTAAAATGCTTTTCTGTGAGTTTGAAACTCTTTTGTTATCTAGTGATTCAGCTTTGAGATACTTGCACCAGGACAGAAGCACAGTGTGCTCTTGTGAACTGAAGTGCTTTTCTGCATTTTGAAAGTTCTAGCATTAACCATTGAGGAATTAAACTACAGGCGTTTTCAGTGAAATTCGCCTAATCAGGGTAAATATCCAATAGGCTCTAAATAAAAAACCCGTGATGGTGGATTGACCAAACTTGGGGAGCCTTGAGGGGCACAAGAGAGAATTATTTTTTCAGAATTTCATTGAAATACACAAAGAAACCTAGTACCCAGAAGCAAAGAAACATGTAATTATTTCCAGTTCTCTAAAATGCTTTTCTGTGAGTTTGAAACTCTTTTGCTACCTAGTGATTCAGCTTTGAGATACTTGAACCAGGACAGAAGCACAGTGTGCTCTTGTGAACTAAAGTGTTGTTCTGCATTTTTAAAGTTCTAGCATTAACCATTTAAGAATTGAACTCACAGGCGTTTTCAGGCATTTTCGCCTAATCAGGGTAAACATCCAATAGACTGTAAACAAAACACCCTTGATGGTGGGATGACCAAACTTGGGGAGCCTTGAGGGGCACATGAGAGAATCATTTTTTCAGAGTTTCATTGAAATACACAAAGAAACCTAGTACCCCACAAGCTAAGAAACATGGAATTATTTCCAGTTGGCTAAAACGCTTTTCTGTGAGTTTGAAACTCTTTTGCTACCTAGTGATTCAGCTTTGAGATACTTGAACCAGGAAAGAAGCACAGTGTGCTCTTGTGATCTGAAGTGCTTTTCTGCATTTTCAAAGTTCTAGCATTACCCATTGAGGAATTAAACCACAGGCGTTTTCAGTGAAATTCGTCTAATCAGGGTAACATCCAAAAGGCTCTAAACAAAAAACCCGTGATGGTGGATTGAACAAATTTGGGGAGCCATGAGGGGCACAAGAGAGAATCATTTTGTCAGAGTTTCATTGAAATACACAAAGAAACTTAGTACCCACAAGCTAAGAAACATGGAATTATTTCCAGTTGGCTAAAACGCTTTTCTGTGAGTTTGAAACTCTTTTGCTACCTAGTGATTCAGCTTTGAGATACTTGAACCAGGAGACAAGCACAGTGTGCTCTTGTGAACTAAATTGTTGTTCTGCGTTTTTAAAGTTCTAGCATTAACCATTTAAGAATTAAACTCACAGGCTCTTTTCAGGCATTTTCGCCTAATCAGGGTAAACATCCAATAGACTGTAAACAAAACACCCTTGATGGTGGGATGACCAAACTTGGGGAGCCTTGAGGGGCACATGAGAGAATCATTTTTTCAGAGTTTCATTGAAATACACAAAGAAACCTAGTGCCCAGAAGCTAAGAAATATGGAATTATTTCCAGTTCGCTAAAATGCTTTTCTGTGAGTTTGAAACTCTTTTGTTATCTAGTGATTCAGCTTTGAGATACTTGCACCAGGACAGAAGCACAGTGTGCTCTTGTGAACTGAAGTGCTTTTCTGCATTTTGAAAGTTCTAGCATTAACCATTGAGGAATTTAAACTACAGGCGTTTTCAGTGAAATTCGCCTAATCAGGGTAAATATCCAATAGGCTCTAAATAAAAAACCCGTGATGGTGGATTGACCAAACTTGGGGAGCCTTGAGGGGCACAAGAGAGAATTATTTTTTCAGAATTTCATTGAAATACACAAAGAAACCTAGTACCCAGAAGCAAAGAAACATGTAATTATTTCCAGTTCTCTAAAATGCTTTTCTGTGAGTTTGAAACTCTTTTGCTACCTAGTGATTCAGCTTTGAGATACTTGAACCAGGACAGAAGCACAGTGTGCTCTTGTGAACTAAAGTGTTGTTCTGCATTTTTAAAGTTCTAGCATTAACCATTTAAGAATTAAACTCACAGGCGTTTTCAGGCATTTTCGCCTAATCAGGGTAAACATCCAATAGACTGTAAACAAAAACACCATTGATGGTGGGATGACCAAATTTGGGGAGCCTTGAGGGGCACATGAGAGAATCATTTTTTCAGAGTTTCATTGAAATACACAAAGAAACCTAGTACCCACAAGCTAAGAAACAAGAATTATTTCCAGTTGGCTAAAACGCTTTTCTGTGAGTTTGAAACTCTTTTGCTACCTAGTGATTCAGCTTTGAGATACTTGAACCAGGAAAGAAGCACAGTGTGCTCTTGTGATCTGAAGTGCTTTTCTGCATTTTCAAAGTTCTAGCATTACCCATTGAGGAATTAAACCACAGGCGTTTTCAGTGAAATTCGTCTAATCAGGGTAACATCCAAAAGGCTCTAAACAAAAAACCCGTGATGGTGGATTGAACAAATTTGGGGAGCCATGAGGGGCACAAGAGAGAATCATTTTGTCAGAGTTTCATTGAAATACACAAAGAAACTTAGTACCCACAAGCTAAGAAACATGGAATTATTTCCAGTTGGCTAAAACGCTTTTCTGTGAGTTTGAAACTCTTTTGCTACCTAGTGATTCAGCTTTGAGATACTTGAACCAGGAGACAAGCACAGTGTGCTCTTGTGAACTAAATTGTTGTTCTGCGTTTTTAAAGTTCTAGCATTAACCATTTAAGAATTAAACTCACAGGCTCTTTTCAGGCATTTTCGCCTAATCAGGGTAAACATCCAATAGACTGTAAACAAAACACCCTTGATGGTGGGATGACCAAACTTGGGGAGCCTTGAGGGGCACATGAGAGAATCATTTTTTCAGAGTTTCATTGAAATACACAAAGAAACCTAGTGCCCAGAAGCTAAGAAATATGGAATTATTTCCAGTTCGCTAAAATGCTTTTCTGTGAGTTTGAAACTCTTTTGTTATCTAGTGATTCAGCTTTGAGATACTTGCACCAGGACAGAAGCACAGTGTGCTCTTGTGAACTGAAGTGCTTTTCTGCATTTTGAAAGTTCTAGCATTAACCATTGAGGAATTAAACTACAGGCGTTTTCAGTGAAATTCGCTAATCAGGGTAAATATCCAATAGGCTCTAAATAAAAAACCCGTGATGGTGGATTGACCAAATTTGGGGAGCCATGAGGGGCACAAGAGAGAATCATTTTGTCAGAGTTTCATTGAAATACACAAAGAAACCTAGTACCCAGAAGCTAAGAAACATGGAATTATTTCCAGTTCTCTAAAATGCTTTTCTGTGAGTTTGAAACTCTTTTGCTACCTAGTGATTCAGCTTTGAGATACTTGAACCAGGACAGAAGCACAGTGTGCTCTTGTGAACTAAAGTGTTGTTCTGCATTTTTAAAGTTCTAGCATTAACCATTTAAGAATTAAACTCACAGGCGTTTTCAGGCATTTTCGCCTAATCAGGGTAAACATCCAATAGACTGTAAACAAAACACCCTTGATGGTGGGATGACCAAACTTGGGGAGCCTTGAGGGGCACATGAGAGAATCATTTTTTCAGAGTTTCATTGAAATACACAAAGAAACCTAGTACCCAGAAGCTAAGAAACATGGAATTATTTCCAGTTGGCTAAAACGCTTTTCTGTGAGTTTGAAACTCTTTTGCTACCTAGTGATTCAGCTTTGAGATACTTGAACCAGGAAAGAAGCACAGTGTGCTCTTGTGATCTGAAGTGCTTTTCTGCATTTTCAAAGTTCTAGCATTACCATTGAGGAATTAAACCACAGGCGTTTTCAGTGAAATTCGTCTAATCAGGGTAACATCCAAAAGGCTCTAAACAAAAAACCCGTGATGGTGGATTGAACAAATTTGGGGAGCCATGAGGGGCACAAGAGAGAATCATTTTGTCAGAGTTTCATTGAAATACACAAAGAAACTTAGTACCCACAAGCTAAGAAACATGGAATTATTTCCAGTTGGCTAAAACGCTTTTCTGTGAGTTTGAAACTCTTTTGCTACCTAGTGATTCAGCTTTGAGATACTTGAACCAGGAGACAAGCACAGTGTGCTCTTGTGAACTAAATTGTTGTTCTGCGTTTTTAAAGTTCTAGCATTAACCATTTAAGAATTAAACTCACAGGCTCTTTTCAGGCATTTTCGCCTAATCAGGGTAAACATCCAATAGACTGTAAACAAAACACCCTTGATGGTGGGATGACCAAACTTGGGGAGCCTTGAGGGGCACATGAGAGAATCATTTTTTCAGAGTTTCATTGAAATACACAAAGAAACCTAGTGCCCAGAAGCTAAGAAATATGGAATTATTTCCAGTTCGCTAAAATGCTTTTCTGTGAGTTTGAAACTCTTTTGTTATCTAGTGATTCAGCTTTGAGATACTTGCACCAGGACAGAAGCACAGTGTGCTCTTGTGAACTGAAGTGCTTTTCTGCATTTTGAAAGTTCTAGCATTAACCATTGAGGAATTAAACTACAGGCGTTTTCAGTGAAATTCGCCTAATCAGGGTAAATATCCAATAGGCTCTAAATAAAAAACCCGTGATGGTGGATTGACCAAACTTGGGGAGCCTTGAGGGGCACAAGAGAGAATTATTTTTTCAGAATTTCATTGAAATACACAAAGAAACCTAGTACCCAGAAGCAAAGAAACATGTAATTATTTCCAGTTCTCTAAAATGCTTTTCTGTGAGTTTGAAACTCTTTTGTTACCTAGTGATTCAGCTTTGAGATACTTGAACCAGGAAAGAAGCACAGTGTGCTCTTGTGATCTGAAGTGCTTTTCTGCATTTTCAAAGTTCTAGCATTAACCATTGAGGAATTAAACTAACAGGCGTTTTCAGTGAAATTCGCCTAATAAGGGTAAACATCCAATAGGCTCTAAACAAAAAAAACCGTGATGGTGGGATGACCAAATTTGGGAGCCATGAGGGGCACAAGAGAAAATCATTTTGTCAGAGTTTCATTGAAATACACAAAGAAACCTAGTACCCAGAAGCTAAGAAACTTGGAATTATTTCCAGTTGGCTAAAATGGCTTTTCTGTGAGTTTGAAACTCTTTTGCTACCTAGTGATTCAGCTTTGAGATACTTGAACCAGGACAGAAGCACAGTGTGCTCTTGTGAACTAAAGTGTTGTTCTGCATTTTTAAAGTTCTAGCATTAACCATTTAAGAATTAAACTCACAGGCGTTTTCAGGCATTTTCGCCTAATCAGGGTAAACATCCAATAGACTGTAAACAAAACACCATTGATGGTGGGATGACCAAACTTGGGGAGCCTTGAGGGGCACATGAGAGAATCATTTTTTCAGAGTTTCATTGAAATACACAAAGAAACCTAGTACCCACAAGCTAAGAAACAAGAATTATTTCCAGTTGGCTAAAACGCTTTTCTGTGAGTTTGAAACTCTTTTGCTACCTAGTGATTCAGCTTTGAGATACTTGAACCAGGACAGAAGCACAGTGTGCTCTTGTGATCTGAAGTGCTTTTCTGCATTTTCAAAGTTCTAGCATTAACCATTGAGGAATTAAACTCACAGGCGTTTTCAGTGAAATTCGTCTAATCAGGGTAAACATCCAAAAGGCTCTAAACAAAAAACCCGTGATGGTGGATTGACCAAATTTGGGGAGCCATGAGGGGCACAAGAGAGAATCATTTTGTCAGAGTTTCATTGAAATACACAAAGAAACCTAGTACCCACAAGCTAAGAAACATGGAATTATTTCCAGTTGGCTAAAACGCTTTTCTGTGAGTTTGAAACTCTTTTGCTACCTAGTGATTCAGCTTTGAGATACTTGAACCAGGACAGAAGCACAGTGTGCTCTTGTGATCTGAAGTGCTTTTCTGCATTTTCAAAGTTCTAGCATTACCCATTGAGGAATTAAACCACAGGCGTTTTCAGTGAAATTCGTCTAATCAGGGTAACATCCAAAAGGCTCTAAACAAAAAACCCGTGATGGTGGATTGAACAAATTTGGGGAGCCATGAGGGGCACAAGAGAGAATCATTTTGTCAGAGTTTCATTGAAATACACAAAGAAACTTAGTACCCACAAGCTAAGAAACATGGAATTATTTCCAGTTGGCTAAAACGCTTTTCTGTGAGTTTGAAACTCTTTTGCTACCTAGTGATTCAGCTTTGAGATACTTGAACCAGGAGACAAGCACAGTGTGCTCTTGTGAACTAAATTGTTGTTCTGCGTTTTTAAAGTTCTAGCATTAACCATTTAAGAATTAAACTCACAGGCTCTTTTCAGGCATTTTCGCCTAATCAGGGTAAACATCCAATAGACTGTAAACAAAACACCCTTGATGGTGGGATGACCAAACTTGGGGAGCCTTGAGGGGCACATGAGAGAATCATTTTTTCAGAGTTTCATTGAAATACACAAAGAAACCTAGTGCCCAGAAGCTAAGAAATATGGAATTATTTCCAGTTCGCTAAAATGCTTTTCTGTGAGTTTGAAACTCTTTTGTTATCTAGTGATTCAGCTTTGAGATACTTGCACCAGGACAGAAGCACAGTGTGCTCTTGTGAACTGAAGTGCTTTTCTGCATTTTGAAAGTTCTAGCATTAACCATTGAGGAATTAAACTACAGGCGTTTTCAGTGAAATTCGCCTAATCAGGGTAAATATCCAATAGGCTCTAAAAAAAAAACCCGTGATGGTGGATTGACCAAATTTGGGAGCCATGAGGGGCACAAGAGAGAATCATTTTTTCAGAATTTCATTGAAATACACAAAGAAACCTAGTACCCAGAAGCTAAGAAACATGGAATTATTTCCAGTTGGCTAAAATGCTTTTCTGTGAGTTTGAAACTCTTTTGCTACCTAGTGATTCAGCTTTGAGATACTTGAACCAGGACAGAAGCACAGTGTGCTCTTGTGAACTAAAGTGTTGTTCTGCATTTTTAAAGTTCTAGCATTAACCATTTAAGAATTGAACTCACAGGCGTTTTCAGGCATTTTCGCCTAATCAGGGTAAACATCCAATAGACTGTAAACAAAACACCCTTGATGGTGGGATCACCAAACTTGGGGAGCCTTGAGGGGCACATGAGAGAATCATTTTTTCAGAGTTTCATTGAAATACACAAAGAAACCTAGTGCCCAGAAGCTAAGAAACATGGAATTATTTCCAGTTGGCTAAAACGCTTTTCTGTGAGTTTGAAACTCTTTTGCTACCTAGTGATTCAGCTTTGAGATACTTGAACCAGGAAAGAAGCACAGTGTGCTCTTGTGATCTGAAGTGCTTTTCTGCATTTTCAAAGTTCTAGCATTACCCATTGAGGAATTAAACCACAGGCGTTTTCAGTGAAATTCGTCTAATCAGGGTAAACATCCAAAAGGCTCTAAAACAAAAAACCCGTGATGGTGGATTGACCAAATTTGGGGAGCCATGAGGGGCACAAGAGAGAATCATTTTGTCAGAGTTTCATTGAAATACACAAAGAAACTTAGTACCCACAAGCTAAGAAACATGGAATTATTTCCAGTTGGCTAAAACGCTTTTCTGTGAGTTTGAAACTCTTTTGCTACCTAGTGATTCAGCTTTGAGATACTTGAACCAGGAGACAGAAGCACAGTGTGCTCTTGTGAACTAAAATTGTTGTTCTGCATTTTTAAAGTTCTAGCATTAACCATTTAAGAATTAAACTCACAGGCTCTTTTCAGGCATTTTCGCCTAATCAGGGTAAACATCCAATAGACTGTAAACAAAAAACCCTTGATGGTGGGATGACCAAACTTGGGGAGCCTTGAGGGGCACATGAGAGAATCATTTTTTCAGAGTTTCATTGAAATACACAAAGAAACCTAGTGCCCAGAAGCTAAGAAATATGGAATTATTTCCAGTTCGCTAAAATGCTTTTCTGTGAGTTTGAAACTCTTTTGTTATCTAGTGATTCAGCTTTGAGATACTTGCACCAGGACAGAAGCACAGTGTGCTCTTGTGAACTGAAGTGCTTTTCTGCATTTTGAAAGTTCTAGCATTAACCATTGAGGAATTAAACTACAGGCGTTTTCAGTGAAATTCGCCTAATCAGGGTAAATATCCAATAGGCTCTAAATAAAAAACCCGTGATGGTGGATTGACCAAACTTGGGGAGCCTTGAGGGGCACAAGAGAGAATTATTTTTTCAGAATTTCATTGAAATACACAAAGAAACCTAGTACCCAGAAGCAAAGAAACATGGAATTATTTCCAGTTCTCTAAAATGCTTTTCTGTGAGTTTGAAACTCTTTTGTTACCTAGTGATTCAGCTTTGAGATACTTGAACCAGGACAGAAGCACAGTGTGCTCTTGTGATCTGAAGTGCTTTTCTGCATTTTCAAAGTTCTAGCATTAACCATTGAGGAATTAAACTCACAGGCGTTTTCAGTGAAATTCGCCTAATCAGGGTAAACATCCAATAGGCTCTAAACAAAAAACCCGTGATGGTGGGATGACCAAACTTGGGGAGCCATGAGGGGCACAAGAGAGAATCATTTTGTCAGAGTTTCATTGAAATACACAAAGAAACCTAGTACCCAGAAGCTAAGAAACATGGAATTATTTCCAGTTGGCTAAAACGCTTTTCTGTGAGTTTGAAACTCTTTTGCTACCTAGTGATTCAGCTTTGAGATACTTGAACCAGGACAGAAGCACAGTGTGCTCTTGTGAACTAAATTGTTGTTCTGCATTTTTAAAGTTCTAGCATTAACCATTTAAGAATTAAACTCACAGGCGTTTTCAGTGGCATTTTCGCCTAATCAGGGTAAACATCCAATAGACTGTAAACAAAACACCATTGATGGTGGGATTGACCAAACTTGGGGAGCCTTGAGGGGCACATGAGAGAATCATTTTTTCAGAGTTTCATTGAAATACACAAAGAAACCTAGTACCCAGAAGCTAAGAAACATGGAATTATTTCCAGTTGGCTAAAACGCTTTTTCTGTGAGTTTGAAACTCTTTTGCTACCTAGTGATTCAGCTTTGAGATACTTGAACCAGGACAGAAGCACAGTGTGCTCTTGTGAACTGAAGTGCTTTTCTGCATTTTTAAAGTTCTAGCATTAACCATTGAGGAATTAAACTCACAGGCGTTTTCAGTGAAATTCGCCTAATCAGGGTAAACATCCAATAGGCTCTAAACAAAAAACCCGTGATGGTGGGATTGACCAAACTTGGGGAGCCTTGAGGGGCACAAGAGAGAATCATTTTTTCAGAGTTTCATTGAAATACACAAAGAAACCTAGTACCCCAAGCTAAGAAACATGGAATTATTTCCAGTTCGCTAAAATGCTTTTCTGTGAGTTTGAAACTCTTTTGCTACCTAGTGATTCAGCTTTGAGATACTTGAACCAGGAAAGAAGCACAGTGTGCTCTTGTGATCTGAAGTGCTTTTCTGCATTTTCAAAGTTCTAGCATTAACCATTGAGGAATTAAACTAACAGGCGTTTTCAGTGAAAATTCGCCTAATCAGGGTAAACATCCAATAGGCTCTAAACAAAAAACCCGTGATGGTGGGATTGGCCAAATTTGGGAGCCATGAGGGGCACAAGAGAAAATCATTTTGTCAGAGTTTCATTGAAATACACAAAGAAACCTAGTACCCAGAAGCTAAGAAACATGGAATTATTTCCAGTTGGCTAAAACGCTTTTCTGTGAGTTTGAAACTCTTTTGCTACCTAGTGATTCAGCTTTGAGATACTTGAACCAGGACAGAAGCACAGTGTGCTCTTGTGAACTAAAGTGTTGTTCTGCGTTTTTAAAGTTCTAGCATTAACCATTTAAGAATTAAACTCACAGGCGTTTTCAGGCATTTTCGCCTAATCAGGGTAAACATCCAATAGACTGTAAACAAAACACCCATTGATGGTGGGATGACCAAACTTGGGGAGCCTTGAGGGGCACATGAGAGAATCATTTTTTCACAGTTTCATTGAAATACACAAAGAAA
>JAKELJ010000068.1:17546-49320 GCA_025594165.1 Tamias sibiricus
GCTAAAACGCTTTTCTGTGAGTTTGATGAAACTCTTTTGCTACCTGGTGATTCAGCTTTGGAGGATACCTGAACCAGGGACAGTAAGCACAGTGTGCTCTTGTGAACTAATAGTGTTGGTTCTGCGTTTTTTTAAAGATCTAGAATTAACCATTTAAGAATTAAACTCACAGGTTTTTTCAGGCATTTTGCCTACAACTATTAAGGGTTATACATCCAATAGACGGTAAAAAAAACACCGTTGGATGGTGGGGATGACCAAAACTTGGGGAGCCTTGGGGGGCACTGTGATAATCCATTTTTTTAGAGATTCATTGAAAATACACAAAAAAAACCTCATGCCCAAGAGCTAAGAAACTGGCAATTATTTCTAGTTGCCTAAAACTCTTTTCTGTGAGTTTGAAACTGTTTTGCTACCAAGTGATTCAGCTTTGAGATATGTGAAACCAGGAAAGAAGCACAGTGTGCTATTGTGAACTAAAGTGCTTTCCTGCATTTTCAAAGTTCTCGCATTAACCATTTATGTAATTACAATAAACTGGCGGTTTCAGCAAATTCGCCTAATCAGAATAAACATACATAAGGGTCTAAAAAAAGCACCCGTGATGGCTGGGATGACCAAATTTTTGGGAGCCATGGGGGCACATCAGAGAATCATTTTATCAGAGTTTCATTGAAATACACAAAGAATCACTCGTGCCCAAAGATCTAAGAAACAGGCAATTATTTCCAGTTAGTTTCTAAACGCATGTCTGTTTAGTTTGAAACTGCTTTTGCTACCTAGTGATTCAGCTTTGAGATACTTGAACCAATAGAGACAGCACAGTGTGCTCTTAGTTAAACTAAAGTGCTTTTCCTGCTTTTTCAAAGTCTAGCAATAAATCATTGATGAATTAAAGTAAGCAGACGTTTTCACGCAAATTCGCCTAATCCGGGTAAACATTCCAATAGGCTCTAAACAAAAAACACGTGATGGTGGGATTGACCAAATTTGGGGAGCCATTAGGTGCCACAAGAGCAGAATCATTTTGTCAGAGTTTTCATTGAAATACACAAAAAAACCTAGTACCCAGATGCTAAGAAACATGGAATTATTTTCATCAGTTGGCTAAAACGCTTTCTGTGAGTTTGAAACTCTTTTTGCTACCTAGTGATTTCAGCTTTGATATACTTGAACCAGGAAGAATCACAGTGTGCTCTTGTGATCTGAAGTGGGTTTTTACTGCATTTTTATCAAAGTTCTA
The DNA here is from genome assembly GCA_025594165.1 of Tamias sibiricus. Lineage (NCBI taxonomy): Eukaryota > Metazoa > Chordata > Mammalia > Rodentia > Sciuridae > Tamias > Tamias sibiricus. Next base: position 18,790 of record JAKELJ010000068.1, read on the forward strand.
GCATTAACCATTGAGGAATTAAACTACAGGCGTTTTGAGTGAAATTCTCGCCTAATCGAGGGAGGAAACATCCAATAGGCTCTAAACAAAAAAAACCCGTGATGGTGGATTGACCAAATTTGGGGAGCCATGAGGGGCAATGAGAGAATCATTTTGTCAGAGTTTCATTGAAATACATCAAAGAAACCTAGTTCCCACAAGCTAAGAAACATGGAATTATTTCCAGTTGGCTAAAACGCTTTTCTGTGAGTTTGAAACTCTTTTTGCTCACCTAGTGATTCAGCTTTGAGATACCCTGAACCAGGACAGAAGGCACAGTGTGCTCTTGTGATCATGAAGTGCTTGTTCTTCTGCATTTTAAAGTTCTAGATTAACCATTGAAGAATTAAACTCACAGGCTTTTTCAGTGCAATTTCGCCTAATAAGGGTAAACATCCAATAGAACTGTAAAAAAAACAACCGTTGATGGTGGGCATGAGACCAAACTTGGGGAGCCATGAGGGGCACATGAGATGATATCATTTTGTCAGAGTTTCATTGAAATACCACAAAGAAACCTAGTGCCCCAGAAGCTAGGAAACATGGACATTATTTCCAGTTGGCTTAAAACGCTTTTCTGTGAGTTTGAAACTCTTTTTGTATACCTAGTGATTCACTTTGAGATACTTGAACCAGGAAAGAAGCACAGTGTGCTCTTGTGATCTGAAGTGCTGTTTCTGCATTTTTCAAAGTTCTAGCATTAACCATTGAATGAATTACACTCACAGGGCGTTTTCAGTGAATTTCGCATAATTTCGGGTAAACATCCAATAGTCTTAATAAACAAAAAACCCCGTTGATGGTGGTGATGGCCAAATTTGGGGGAGCCATGAGGGGCACAAGAGAGAATCATTTTGTCAGAGTTTCATTGAAATACACAAAGAAATTTAGTAACCCAGACGAAGCTAAGAAACAAGGAATTATTTCCAGTTCACTAAAAACGCTTTTCTATGAGTTTGAAACTCTTTTGGTACCTAGTGATTCAGCTTTGAGATACTTGAACCAGGATCAGAAGCACAGTGTGCTCTTGTAATCTGACGTGGTTTTTCTGCATTTTCAAAGTTCTAGCATTAAAACTATTGAGGAATTAAACTACAGGCGTTTTTCCGAGTGAAATTCGCCTAATCAGGGTAAACAACCAATAGGCTCTAAACAAAAAAACGCCGTGATGGTGGATTGACCAAAATTTGGGGAGCCATGAGGGGGCACAAGAGAAGAATCATTTTGTCAGAGTTTCATTGAAAATACACAAAGAAACTTAGTTCCCACAAGCTAAGAAACATGGAATTATTTCCAGTTGGCTAAAACGCTTTTCTGTGAGTTTGAAACTCTTTTGCTACCCTAGTGATTCAGCTTTGAGATACTTGAAACCAGGACAGAAGCACAGTGTGCTCTTGTGATCTGAAGTGCTTTTGTTCTGCGTTTTTTAAAGTTCTAGCATTAACCATTGAAGAATTAAACTCACAGTCGTTTTCAGTGAAATTTCGCCTAATCAGGGTAAACATCCAATAGGCTGTAAACAAAACACCCTTGAATGGTGGGATGACCAAACCTTGGGGAGCCCATTGAGGGGCACAACAAGAGAATCATTTCTTCAGAGGTTTTCATTGAAATACACAAAGAAACCTAGTGCCCCAAAGCTAAGAAATCATGGAATTATTTCCAGTTCGCTAAAATCGCTTTTTCTGTGAGTTTGAAACTCTTTTGTATACCTAGTGATTCAGCTTGAGGATACTTGAACCAGGAAAGAAGCACAGTGTGCTCTTGTGATCTGAAGTGCTTTCCTCTGCATTTTTCACATAGTTCTAGCATTAACCATTGAGGAATTAATACTCAAGAGGCGTTTTTCCAGTGAAATTCGCCTAATCAGGGTAAACATCCAATAGGCTTCTAAAGAAAAAAAACCCTTGATGGTGTGATGACCAACTTTGGGGATCCATGAGGGGCACAAGAGAGAATCATTTTGTCAGAGTTTCATTGAAATACACAAAGAAACCTAAGTACCCAGAAGCTAAGAAAACATGGAATGATTTCCAGTTGGCTAAAACGCTTTTCTTTGAGTTTGAAAACTCTTTTTGCTACCTAGTGATTCAGCTTTGAGATACTGTGAACCAGGACAGAAGCACAGTGTGCTCTTGTGAACTAAAGTGTTGTTCTGCATTTTTAAAGTTCTAGCATTAACCATTTAAGAATTAAAACTCACAGGGGTTTTCAGGCATTTTTCGCCTAATCAGGGTAAACATCCAATAGCCTGTAAACAAAAAACACCCTTGATGGTGGGATGACCAAACTTGGGGAGTCTTGAGGGGCACATGAGAGAATCATTTTTCAGAGTTTTATTGAAATACACAAAGAAAACCTAGTGCCCAGAAGCTAAGAAAAACATGGAATTATTTCCAGTTCGGCTAAAACGCTTTTCTGTGAGTTTGAAACTCTTTTTGTACCTAGTGATTCAGCTTTGAGATACTTGAACCAGGACAGAAGCCACAGTGTGCTCTTGTGTGATCTGAAGTGCTTTTCTGCATTTTCAAAGTTTTCTAGCATTAAACATTGAAGAATTAAACTACAGGCGTTTTCAGTGAAATTCGCCTAATCAGGGTAAACATCCAATAGGCTCTAAACAAAAAAAACCGTGATGATGGTGGATTGACCAAATTTGGGGAGCCATGAGGGGCACAAGAGAGAATCATTTTGTCAGAGTTTCATTGAAATACACAAAGAAACCTAGTAGTACCAGAAAGCTAAAGAAACATGGAATTATTTCCAGTTGACTAAAAAACTTTTCTGTGAGTTTGAAACTCTTTTGCTACCATAGTGATTCAGCTTTGAGATACTTGAACCAGGAAAGAAGCACAGTGTGCTCTTGTGAAAACTAAAGTGTTTTGTTTCTGCATTTTCAAAGTTCTAGCATTAACCTTTGCAGGAATTAAAAACTCACAGGCGTTTTCAGGAAATTTTCGCCTAATCAGGGTAAACATCCAATAGGCTCTAAACAAAAAACCCTTGATATGGTGGGATGACCAAACTTTGGGAAGCCCCATGAGGGGCCAAGAGGGGGAGAATCCATTTTGTCAGAGTTTTATTGAAATACAAAAAGAAATTTAGTACCCGGATACGAAAGAAACAATGGGGGGAATTATTTCCAGTTCGCTATTAAAAAAACGCTTTTCTGTGAGTATGAAAACTCTTTTTACCTAGTGATTCAAGCTTTGGAGATACTTGATACCAGGACAGGAAAGGCACAGTGTGCTCTTGTAATCTGAAGTGGCGTTTTCTGCATTTTCAAAAGTTCTAGCATTAAAACCAATGAGGAAATTAAACTACAGGCGTTTTAGAGTGAAAATTCGCCTAATCAGGGTAAACATCCAATAGGCTCTAAAATAAAAAAAAACCCGTGATGGTGTGATTGACCAAATTTGGGGAGCCATGAGGGGCACAAGAGAGAGAAATCATTTTGTCAGAGTTTCATTGAAATAAATACACAAAGAAACCTAGTTACCCACAAGCTAAGAAACATGGAATTATTTCCAGTTGGCTAAAACGCGCTTTTCTGGTGAGTTTGAAACTCTTTTGCTTTGACCCTAGTGATTCAGCTTTGAGATACTTGGGAACCAGGAAACAGAAGCACAGTGTGCTCTTGTGAAGTTAAAAGTGTTGTTCTGCATTTTTTTATAAAGTTCTAGCATTAACCATTTAAAAATTAAACTCACAGGGGTTTTTCAGGCATTTCGCCTAATCAGGGTTAATACATCCAATAGCCCTATAAACAAAAACCCATTGATGGTGGGATGACCAAACTTGGGGGTGGGAGTCTTTGAGGGGCACATGAGGAGAATTTTTTTTTCAGAGTTTTATTGAAATACACAAAGAAACCTAGTGCCCAGAAAAGCTAAAGAAACCCTGGAATTTATTTCCAGTTTCCTAAATCGCTTTTCTGTGATTTGAAACTCTTTTGCTTACCTAGTGATTCAGCTTTGTGATACTTGAACCAGGACAGAAGTCACAGTGTGCTCTTGTTGGATCTGAAGTGGTTTTCTGCATTTTCAAAGTTCTAGCATTAACCATTGAGGAATTAAAAAAAATACAGGCGTTTTTCAGTGTGAAATTCGCCTAATCAGGGTAAATATCCAATAGGCTCTAAAAAAAAAAACAACCCCGGGTGATGGTGGATTGAGCAAATTTGGGGGAGCCATGAGGGGGGCACAACCGGAGAGGAATCATTTTGTCAGAGGATTTATATTGAAATACACCAAAGAAAAACTAGTGTCCCCACAAGCTAAGAAACATGGAATTTATTTTTCCCAGTTGGCCTTAAATTACGCTTTTCTGTGAGTTTGAAATACTCTTTTGCTACCTAGTGATTCACGGCTTTGAGATACCTTGAACCAGGGGTGGTAAAGAAGCACAGTGTGCTCTTGTAATATAAAGAGTGCTTGTTCTGCATTTTTTCAAAGTTCTAGCTTTAACCATTTAAGAATTAAAAAACTCACAGTCTTTTTCAGTGCAATTTCGCCTAATCAGGGTAAACATCCAATAGGACTGTAAAACAAAACAACCCTTGAAGTGGTGGGATGATGACCCGAAACTTGGGGGAGCCTTGAGGGGCATATGAGAGAATCATTTTCTTCAGAATTTCATTGGAATATACACAAAGAAACCTTGCTGCCCAGAAGCTAAGAAACATGGAATTATTTCCAGTTGCTAAAAAACGCTTTTCTGTGAAGTTTGAAACTCTTTTTACCTAGTGTTGATTCAGCTTTGAGATACTTGAACCAGGAAAGAAAGCACAGTGTGCTCTTGTGATCTGAAGTGCTTTTCTGCATTTTCAAAGTTCTTGCATTAACATATGGAGAATTACACTAACAGAGCGTTTTTCAGTGAAATTCGCCTTAATCAGGGTAAACATCCAATAGGCTCTATAAGAAAAAACCCGTGATTGGTGTGATTTGACCAAATTTGGGGAGCCATGAGGGGCACAAGGGAGAGAATCATTTTGTCAGAGTTTTTCATTGAAATACACAAAGGAAACAACCTAGTACCCAGGAAGCAAAGAAACATGGAATGAATTATTTCCAGTTGGCTAAATCACTTTTCTGTGAGTTTGAAAACTCTTTTGCTACCTAGTGATTCAGCTTTGAGATACTTGAATCAGGGACAGAAGCACAGTGTGCTCTTGTGAACTAAAATGTTGTTTCCTGCATTATTTATAGTTCTAGCCTATATTCCATTTAAGATTAAACTCACCAGGGGTTTTCAGGCTTTTTCGCCTAATCAAGGTAAAACAATCCATATAGCCTGTAAACAAAAACACCCTTGATGGTGGGTATTGGGCCGGGCATGACCAAACTTTTGGGAGAGTCTTGAGGGGCACATGAGAGAATTCATTTTTTCAGAGTTTTATTGAAAATACACAAAGAAACCTAGTGCCCAGAAGCTAAGAAACATGGAATTATTTCCAGTTCTCTAAAACGCTTTTCTGTGAATTTGAAATACTACTTTTTGCCTACCTAGTTGATTCAAGCTTTGAGATACTTGAACCCAGGACAGAAACAGAACGCACAGTGTGTCTCTTGTGATCTGAAGTGCTTTTTTCTGCATTTTCAAAGTTTCTAGCATTAACCATTGAGGAATTAAAATATCTACAGGCGTTTTCAGTGAAATATTCGCCCTAATCAGGGTAATATATCCAATAGGCTCTAAAAAAAAAACCCGTGATGGTGGATTGAGCCCAAATTTGGGGGGCAGCCATTGAGGGGCACAAGGAGAGGAATCATTTTGTCAGAATTTCATTGAAAATTACACAAAGAAACTTAGTACCCAGAAGCTAAGAAACATGGGAAATTATTTCCAGTTGACTAAATCACGCCTTTTCTGTTTTTGAGATTGAAACTCTTTTGCTACGAAGGTGATTCAGCTTTGAGATACTTGAACCAGGGGAAAGAAGCAAACAGTGTGCTCTGTAAGACTAAAGTGCTTGTTTCTGCATTTTTTAAGTTCTAGCATTACCTTTGAGGAATTAAACTCACAGGCGTTTTCAGGAATTTTCGCCTAATCAGGGTAAAAACATCCAATAGGCTCTAAACAAAAAAACCCCACTTATGGTGGGATGACCAAAAACTTGGGGGAGCCAGGAGGGGCCCAAGAGAGGGAACATTTTTTCAGAGTTTTATTGAAAAAATACACAAAGAAAAACCTAGTACCCAGGGAATGCTCTAAAAAACAAGAATTATTTCCAGTTGGCTAAAATCGCTTTTTTTGTGAGTATGAAACTCTTTTTTTACCTAGTGATTCAGCTTTTAGATACTTGAACCAGGACCAGAATCACAGTGTGCTCTTGTAATCTGACGTGGTTTTTCTGCATTTTCAAAGTTCTAGCATTAACCATTGAGGAATTAAACTTCCACAGGCGTTTTGAGTGAAATTTCGCCTAATCAGGGTAAACATCCAATAGGCTCTAAACAAAAAAAAACCCCCGTGATGGTGGATTGACCAAATTTGGGGAGCCATGGAGGGGCACAAGAGAGAAAAATCATTTTGTCAGAGTTTCATTGAAATACACAAAGAAACCTTAGTTCCCACAAGCTAAAGAAACATGGAATTATTTCCAGTTGGCTAAAACGCTTTTCTATGTGTTTGAAACTCTCTTTTGCTACCTAGTGGATTCAGCTTTGAGATACTTGAACCAGGACAGAAGCACAGTGTGCTCTTGTGAAGTAAAACGTGTTGTTCTGCATTTTTAAAGTTCTAGCATTAACCATTTAAGAATTTAAAAACTCAACAGGGGTTTTTCAGGCATTTTCGCCTAGATCAGGGTAAACTCATCCAATAAACAAAACACCCTTGCCTTGGGGAGTAAAAAATATTTTTCAAGGTTTTTTAGAAATACAAAACCTAGTGCCCTGACCCTTGAATGGCTTTTCTGTGAATTTGGGATGAGACCAAAGGCACAGGTGTGCTTGGGGAGTCTTGAAGGGGCAATAGCATTTGACCAAATTGTGGGGAGAATCATTTTTTCAGAAGCAAAGAAACATGGATTTTAGTTGACTTGAAATACACAAAGGAAAGAAGCACACCTGGGTTGAGTGCCCAGAAATTAAACTACAGCTAAGAATCAAAACATGGAATTATTTTGACCAAATTTGGGTAGCAGGGAAGGGGCCCAAGAGAGAATTTCACAAAGAAATTTTGTACTAAAAAAACGCTTTTCTGTACCTAGATTCAGTTTGAAACTCTTTTGCGTGGTTTTTCTTTTTTCACCTAGTGAATTAAATCAGCTTTTCGAGATACTTGAACGCTGAGGACAGAGGAGAATCCATTGAAATACAGTGTTCCCACAAGCTAAGAAACTCTTGTTCCAGGTTGGCTATTTTCTTGAAGTGTGATTCAGCTTTTCTGCCTATTTTCAAAGTTCTAGTTCATTAACCATGTGAGGCCTAATTAAACTACAGGCGAGGGGACATTTTTCATTTTTTTCAGTGAAACCTTCGCCAGTTCTCTAATCAGGGTTGAGATAAACATTGAAGTGCAAAAGTAGGCTCTTAAAAAAATAAAAACCCGTGATGTGGGGCTCAAGATTTTGAGAGTTTCAGTTGAAATACAAATACTTGGGTTAACATGGTAGGCTTGTTCCAATGGCTACCTAGTGAGGGGCAGGAAGGAGAGAATCATTTTGTCAGAGTGATATTCGCCTTATCAGGGTTTCAATAGGCTCTATTGAATTGAGGCAATACCCACAAAGAAAATCTTTTGGCAGTTTTATTGAAATTCCACACAAGCTAAGAAACATGGAATTATTTCCAGTTGGGGCTAAAACGCTTTTCTGTGAGTTTGAAAACTCTTTTGCTACCTAGTGATTCAGCTTTGAGATTGACTTGAACCAGGACAGAAGCACAGTGTGCTCTTGTAAACTAAAGTGTTGATCTGCATTTTTAAAGTTCTAGCATTAACCATTTAAGAATTAAGCTCACAGTCTTTTGTCAGGCATTTTCGCCTAATCAGGGTAAACAATCCAATAGACTGTAAAACAAACCACCCTTGAAGGCTGGGATGACCAAACTTGGGGGAAGCCTTGAGGGTGCATATGAGAGAATCATTTCTTCAGAAGTTTTTTTATTGAAATACACAAAGAAACCTAGTGCCCAGAAGCTAAGAAACATGGAATTATTTCCAGTGTTCGCTAAAAGCGCTTTTCTGTGGAGTTTTGAAACTCTTTTTTGTACCTAGTGATTCAGCTTTGAGATACTTGAACCAGGAAAGAAGCACAGTGTGCTCTTGTGATCTGAAGTGCTTTTCTTAGCATTTTCAAAAAGTTCTAGCATTAACCATTGAGGAATTACACTAACAGGCGTTTTCAGTGAAATTTCGCATAATCAGGGTAAACATCCAATAGGCTCTAAAGAAAAAAAAACCCGTGATGGTGTGATTTGACCAAATTTGGGAGCCATGAGGGGGCACAAGAGAGAATCATTTTGGGGTCAGAGTTTCATTGAAAATACACAAAGAAAGTTACCTAGTACCCAGAAGCAAAGAACCATGGAATGATTTCCATTGACTAAATCACTTTTCTGTGAGTTTGAAACTCTTTTGCTACCTAGTGATTCAGCTTTGAGATACTTGAATCAGGACAGAAGCAACAGTGTGCTCTTGTGAAACTAAAATGTTGTTCTGCATATTTAAAGTTCTAGCATTATCCATTTAAGAATTAAAACTCACAGGGGTTTTTCAGGCATTTTCGCCTAATCAAGGTAAACAATCCAATAGCCTGTAAACAAAACACCCTTGATGGTTGGATGACCAAACTTGGGAGTCTTGAGGGGCACATGAGAGAATCATTTTTCAGAGTTTTATTGAAATACACAAAGAAACCTAGTGCCCAGAAGCTAAGAAACATGGAATTATTTCCAGTTCTCTCTAAAACGCTTTTCTGTGAATTTGGAACCTCTTTTCCTACTAGTGATTGAGCTTTGAGATACTTGAACCAGGATAGAAGCACAGTGTGCTCTTTGTGATCTGAAGTGCTTTTTTCTGCATTTTCAAAGTTCTAGCATTAACCATTGAGGAATTAAACTACAGGCGTTTTCAGTGAAATTCGCCTAATCAGGGTAAATATCCAATAGGCTCTAAACAAAAAACACGTGATGGTGGATTGACAATTTGGGGAGCCATGAGGGGCACAAGAGAGAATCATTTTGTCAGAGGTTCATTGAAATACACAAAGAACAAACTTAGTACCCAGAAAGCAAAGAAACATGGAATTATTTCCAGTTGACTAAATCACTTTTCTGTGAGATTGAAAACTCTTTTTGCTACGTAGTGGATTATCAGCTTTGAGATACTTGAACCAGGAAAGAAGCACAGTGTGCTCTGGTGATCTGAAGTGCTTTTTTCTGCATTTTCAAAGTTCTAGCATTACCTTTGAGGAATTAAACTACAGGCGTTTTCAGTGAATTCGCCCTAATCAGGGTAAACATCCAATAGGCTCTAAACAAAAAAAAACCCGATATGGTGGGATGACCAAATTTGGGGGAGAGCCATGAGGGGCCCCAAGAGAGAATCATTTTGTCAGAGTTTTATTGAAATACACAAAGAAATTTAGTACCCGGATGCGAAAAACAAGGAATTATTTCCAGTTGGCTAAATCGCTTTTTTGTGAGTATGAAACTCTTTTTGCTACCAGTGATTCAGCTTTTTATGATACTTGAACCAGGACAGAATCACAGTGTGCTCTTGTAATCTGACGTGGTTTTTCTATTCCTGCATTTTCAAAGTTTTCTCTTAGCATTAACCATTTGAGGAATTAAACTACAGGCGTTTTGAGTGAAATTCGCCTAATCAGGGTAAACATCCAATAGGCTCTAAACAAAAAAAACCCGTGATGGTGGATTGACCCACCCATTTGGGGAGCCATGAGGGGCACAAGGGAGAGGAATCATTTTTGTCAGAAGTTTCATTGAAATACACAAAAGAAACCTAGTTCCCACACAAAGGTAAGAAACATGGAATTATTTTCCAGTTGGCTAAAACCGCTTTTTCTATGAGTTTTGAAACTCTTTTGGTACCTAGTGATTCAGCTTTGAGATACTTGAACCAGGACAGAAGCACAGTGTGCTCTTGTGAAGTAAAGTGTTGTTCTGCATTTTTAAAGTTCTAGCATTAACCATTTAAGAAATAAACACTCAACAGGGGTTTTCAGGCATTTTCGCCTAATCAGGGTAACATATCCAATAGCCTATAAACAAAACACCCTTGATGGTGTGGGATGACCAAACTGTGGGGGAGTCTTGAGGGGGCCTTGGGGCACATGGAACGAGAGAATCATTTTTTCAGAGTTTTATTGAAATACAACAAAGAAACCTAAGTGCCCAGAAGCTAAGAAAACATGGTAAAATTATTTCCAGTTCTCTAAAACATAGCTTTTCTGTGAATTTGAAACTCTTTTTCCTACCTAGTAATTCAGCTTTTGAGATACTTGAACCAGGACAGAAGCACAGTGGTGCTCTTGTGAAGTGGCTGAAAGTGCTTTTCTTGTTCTGCATTTTCAAAGTTCTGAGCATTAACCATTGAGGAATTAAGACTCCACAGGCGGTTTTCAGTGAAATTCGCCTAATCAGGGTAAACATCCAATAGGCTCTAAACAAAAAAACCCGATATGGTGGGATGACCAAATTTGGGGAGCCATGAGGGGCACAAGAGAGAATCATTTTGTCAGAGTTTCATTGAAATACACAAAGAAACCTAGTTCCCACAAGCTAAGAAACATGGAATTATTTCCAGTTTCCTAAATCGCTTTTCTGTGAATTTGAAACTCTTTTGCTACCTAGTGATTCAGCTTTGAGATACTTGAACCAGGACAGAGTCACAGTGTGCTCTTGTGATCTGAAGTGGGTTTTCTGCATTTTCAAAGTTCTAGCATTAACCATTGAGGAATTAAACTACAGGCGTTTTGAGTGAAATTCGCCTAATCAGGGTAAACATTCAATAGGCTCTAAAAAAAAAAAACCCGTGATGGTGGATTGAGCAAATTTGGGAGCCATGAGGGGCACAAGAGAGAATCATTTTGTCAGAGTTTTATTGAAATACACAAAGAAACCTAGTTCCCACAAGCTAAGAAACATGGAAATTATTTCCAGTTGGCTAAAACGCTTTTCTGTGAGTTTGAAACTCTTTTGCTACCTAGTGATTCAGCTTTGAGATACTTGAAACCAGGACAGAAGCAGAGTGTGCTCTTGTAAACTAAAGTGTTGTTCTGCATTTTTAAAGTTCTAGCATTAACCATTTAAGAATTAAGCTCACAGTCTTTTTCAGGCATTTTCGCCTAATCAGGGGTAAACATCCAATAGACTGTAAACAAAACACCCTTGAAGGTGGGATGACCAAACTTGGGAAGCCTTGAGGGGCATATGAGAGAATCATTTCTTCAGAATTTCATTGAAATACACAAAGAAACCTAGTGCCCAGAAGCTAAGAAACATGGGAATTATTTCCAGTTCGCTAAAACGCTTTTCTGTGAGTTTGAAACTCTTTTTTTACCTAGTGATTCAGCTTTGAGATACTTGAACCAGGAAAGAAGCACAGTGTGCTCTTGTGATCTGAAGTGCTTTTCTGCATTTTCAAAGTTCTAGCATTAACCATTGAGGAATTACACTAACAGGTGTTTTCAGTGAAATTCGCCTAATCAGGGTAAACATCCAATAGGCTCTAAAGAAAAAACCCGTGATGGTGTGATGACCAAATTTTGGGGAGCCATGAGGGGCACAAGAGAGAATCATTTTGTCAGAGTTTCATTGAAATACACAAAGAAACCTAGTACCCAGAAGCAAGAAACATTGGAATGATTCCAGTTGACTAAATCACTTTTCTGTGAGTTTGAAACTCTTTTGCTACCTAGTGATTCAGCTTTGAGATACTTGAATCAGGACAGAAGCACAGTGTGCTCTTGTGAACTAAAATGTTGTTCTGCATTTTTAAAGTTCTAGCATTAACCATTTAAGAATTAAACTCACAGGGGTTTTCAGGCATTTTCGCCTAATCAGGGTAAACATCCAATAGCCTGTAAACAAAAACACCCTTGATGGTGGGATGACCAAACTTGGGGGAGTCTTGAGGGGCACATGAGAGAATCATTTTTTTCAGAGTTTTATTGAAATACACAAAGAAACCTAGTGCCCAGAAGCTAAGAAACATGGAATTATTTCCAGTTCTCTAAAACGCTTTTCTGTGAATTTGAACCTCTTTTCCTACCTAGTGATTCAGCTTTAAAGATACTTGAACCAGGGACAGAAGCACAGTGTGCTCTTGTGATCTGAAGTGCTTTTCTGCATTTTCAAAGTTCTAGCATTAACCATTGAGGAATTAAACTACAGGCGTTTTCAGTGAAATTCGCCTAAATCAGGGTAAATATCCAATAGGCTCTAAACAAAAAACACGTGATGGTGGATTGATCAAATTTGGGGAGCCATGAGGGGCACAAGAGAGAATCATTTTGTCAGAGGTTCATTGAAATACACAAAGAAACTTAGTACCCAGAAAGCAAAGAAACATGGAATTATTTCCAGTTGACTAAATCACTTTTCTGTGAGATTGAAACTCTTTTGCTACGTAGTGATTCAGCTTTGAGATACTTGAACCAGGAAAGAAGCACAGTGTGCTCTGGTGATCTGAAGTGCTTTTCTGCATTTTCAAAGTTCTAGCATTACCTTTGAGGAATTAAACTACAGGCGTTTTCAGTGAAATTCGCCTAATCAGGGTAAACATCCAATAGGCTCTAAAACAAAAAAACCCGATATGGTGGGATGACCAAATTTGGGGAGCCATGAGGGGCCCAAGAGAGAATCAATTTTGTCAGAGTTTTATTGAAATACACAAAGAAATTTAGTACCCAGATGCGAAGAAAAACAAGGAATTATTTCCAGTTGGCTAAATCGCTTTTCTGTGAGTATGAAACTCTTTTGCTACCTAGTGATTCAGCTTTTAGATACTTGAACCAGGACAGAATCACAGTGTGCTCTTGTAATCTGACGTGGTTTTCTGCATTTTCAAAGTTCTAGCATTAACCATTGAGGAATTAAACTACTGGCGTTTTGAGTGAAATTCGCCTAATCAGGGTAAACATCCAATAGGCTCTAAACAAAAAAAACCCATGATGGTGGATTGACCAAATTTGGGGAGCCATGAGGGGCACAAGAGAGAATCATTTTGTCAGAGTTTCATTGAAATACACAAAGAAACCTAGTTCCCACAAGCTAAGAAACATGGAATTATTTCCAGTTGGCTAAAACGCTTTTCTATGAGTTTGAAACTCTTTTGGTACCTAGTGATTCAGCTTTGAGATACTTGAACCAGGACAGAAGCACAGTGTGCTCTTGTGAAGTAAAGTGTTGTTCTGCATTTTTAAAGTTCTAGCATTAACCATTTAAGAAATAAACTCACAGGGGTTTTCAGGCATTTTTCGCCTAATCAGGGTAAAACATCCAATAGCCTATAAACAAAACACCCTTGATGGTGGGATGACCAAACTCGGGGAGTCTTGAGGGGCACATGAGAGAATCATTTTTTTCAGAGTTTTATTGAAATACACAAAGAAACCTAGTGCCCAGAAGCTAAGAAACATGGAATTATTTCCAGTTCTCTAAAACGCTTTTCTGTGAATTTGAAAACTCTTTTCCTACCTAGTAATTCAGCTTTGAGATACTTGAACCAGGACAGAAGCACAGTGTGCTCTTGTGATCTGAAGTGCTTTTCTGCATTTTCAAAGTTCTAGCACTAACCATTGAGGAATTAAACTACAGGCGTTTTCAGTGAAATTCGCCTAATCAGGGTGAACATCCAATAGGCTCTAAACAAAAAACCCGATATGGTGGGATGACCAAATTTGGGGAGCCATGAGGGGCACAAGAGAGAGAATCATTTTTTGTCAGAGTTTCATTGAAATACACAAAGAAACCTAGTTCCCACAAGCTAAGAAACATGGAATTATTTCCAGTTGCCTAAATCGCTTTTTCTGTGAATTTGAAACTCTTTTGCTACCTAGTGATTCAGCTTTGAGATACTTGAACCAGGACAGAGTCACAGTGTGCTCTTGTGATCTGAAGTGGTTTTCTGCATTTTTCAAAGTTCTAGCATTAACCATTGAGGAATTTAAACTACAGGGCGTTTTGAGTGAAATTCGCCTAATCAGGGTAAACATTCAATAGGCTCTAAAAAAAAAAAACCGTGATGGTGGATGTGAGCAAATTTGGGAGCCATGAGGGGCACAAGAGAGAATCATTTTGTCAGAGTTTTATTGAATAATACACTAAGAAACCTAGTTCCACAAGCTAAGAAACATGGAATTATTTCCAGTTGGCTAAAACGCTTTTCTGTGAGTTTGAAACTCTTTTGCTACCTAGTGATTCAGCTTTGAGATACTTGAACCAGGACAGAAGCAGAGTGTGCTCTTGTAAAACTAAAGTGTTGTTCTGCATTTTTAAAGTTCTAGCATTAACCATTTAAGAATTAAACTCACAGTCTTTTTCAGGCATTTTCGCCTAATCAGGGTAAACATCCAATAGACTGTAAACAAAACACCCTTGAAGGTGGGATGACCAAACTTGGGAGCCTTGAGGGGCATATGAGAGAATCATTTCTTCAGAATTTCATTGAAATACACAAAGAAACCTAGTGCCAGAAGCTAAGAAACATGGAATTATTTCCAGTTCGCTAAAACGCTTTTCTGTGAGTTTGAAACTCTTTTTTTACCTAGTGATTCAGCTTTGAGATACTTGAACCAGGAAAGAAGCACAGTGTGCTCTTGTGATCTGGAAGTGCTTTTTCTGCATTTTCAAAGTTCTAGCATTAACCATTGAGGAATTACACTAACAGGCGTTTTCAGTGAAATTCGCCTAATCAGGGTAAACATCCAATAGGCTCTAAAAAAAAAACCCGTGATGGTGTGATGACCAAATTTGGGGAGCCACGAGGGGCACAAGAGAGAATCATTTTGTCAGAGTTTCATTGAAATACACAAAGAAACCTAGTACCCAGAAGCAAAGAAACATGGAATGATTTCCAGTTGACTAAAATCACTTTTCTGTGAGTTTGAAACTCTTTTGCTACCTAGTGATTCAGCTTTGAGATACTTGAATCAGGAATACAGAAGCACAGTGTGCTCTTGTGAACTAAAATGTTGTTCTGCATTTTTTAAAGTTCTAGC
The DNA here is from genome assembly GCA_025594165.1 of Tamias sibiricus. NCBI lineage: Eukaryota > Metazoa > Chordata > Mammalia > Rodentia > Sciuridae > Tamias > Tamias sibiricus. The sequence goes on from JAKELJ010000068.1 coordinate 34,019, forward strand.
ATTAACCATTTAAGAATTAAACTCACAGGGGTTTTCAGGCATTTTCGCCTAATCAGGGTAAACATCCAATAGCTCTGTAAACAAAACACCTTGATGGTGGGATGACCAAACTTGGGGAGTCTTGAGGGGCACAAGAGAGAATCATTTTTCAGAGTTTTATTGAAATACACAAAGAAACCTAGTGCCCAGAAGCTAAGAAACATGGAATTATTTCCAGTTCTCTAAAACGCTTTTCTGTGAATTTGAACCTCTTTTCCTACCTAGTGATTCAGCTTTGAGATACTTGAACCAGGACAGAAGCACAGTGTGCTCTTGTGATCTGAAGTGCTTTTCTGCATTTTCAAAGTTCTAGCATTAACCATTGAGGAATTAAACTACAGGCGTTTTCAGTGAAATTCGCCTAATCAGGGAAACATCCAATAGGCTCTAAACAAAAAACCCGTGAATGGTGATGACCAAATTTGGGGAGCCATTGAGGGGCACAAGAGAGAATCATTTTGTCAGAGTTTCATTGAAATACACAAGAGAACTTTGTACAGAAGCAAAGAAACCTGGAATTATTTCCGTTGCCACAATTGAAACTCTTTTGCTACGTAGTTGATTCAGCTTTGAAGAAAGGAAATGAAGCATGTGGCTCTGGGTGATCTGATTTCCATTTTCAAAGTTCTAGCATTTAACTTTGAGGAATTAAAACACAGGCGTTTTCTGTTCGCCTAATCAGGGTAAACCATTCCAATGAAACAAAAAACCCTTTTGGGATGACCAATTTGGGACCCATGAGGGGGGCCCAAGAGAGAAACATTCATTGTCAGAGTTTTATTGATACTTTAGTACCCAGCAAGAAAGCAAGGAATTATTTCCAGTTGGTAAATCGCTTTTCTGTGAGTATGAAACTCTTTTTGCTTTCCCTAGTGATTCAGCTTTTTCTGAACAGGACAGAATCTCAGTGTTCTTGTAATCTGAAAAGTTCTAGCATTAACCATTGAGGAATTAAACTAACAAATGCGTTTTTCAGTGAAATTCGCCTAATCAGGGTAAACATCCAATAGGCTCTAAACAAAAAACACCCATGATGGTGGATTGACCAAATTTGGGGAGCCATGAGGGGCACAAGAGAGAATCATTTTGTCAGAGGTTCATTGAAATACACAAAGAAACTTAGTACCCCAGAAGCTAAGAAACATGGAATTATTTCCAGTTGACTAAAACACTTTTCTGTGAGTTTGAAACTCTTTTGGCTACGTAGTGATTCAGCTTTGAGATACTTGAACCAGGACAGAAGCACAGTGTGCTCTTGTGATCTGAAGTGCTTTTCTGCATTTTCAAAGTTCTAGCATTAACCATTTGAGGAATTAAACTACTACAGGCGTTTTCAGTGAAATTCGCCTAATCAGGGTAAACATCCAATAAGGCTCTAAACAAAAAACCCGTGATGGTGGGATGACCAAATTTGGGGAGCCATGAGGGGCCACATGAGAGAATCATTTTGTCAGAGTTTTATTGAAATACACAAAGAAACCTAGTACCCAGAAGCGAAAGAAACATGGAATTATTTCCAGTTGGCTAAATCGCTTTTCTGTGAATGTTGAAACTCTTTTGCTACCTAGTAGATTCAGCTTTGAGATACTTGAACCAGGACAGAAGCACAGTGTGCTCTTGTGAACTAGAAGTGCTTTTCTGCATTTTCAAAGTTCTAGCATTAACCATTGAGGAATTAAACTACAGGCGTTTTTCAGTGAAATTCGCCTAATCAGGGTAAACATCCAATAGGCTCTAAACAAAAAACCCGATATGGTGGATGACCAAATTTGGGGAGCCATGAGGGGCCCAAGAGAGAATCATTTTGTCAGAGTTTCATTGAAATACACAAAAAGAAAGAAACCTAGTACCCACATGCTAAGAAACAAGGAATTATTTCCAGTTGGCTAAATCGCTTTTCTGTGAGTTTGAAACTCTTTTGGCTACCTAGTGATTCAGCTTTGAATAGATACTTGAACCAGGACAGAATCACAGTGTGCTCTTGTGATCTGAAGTGGTTTTCTGCATTTTCAAAGTTCTAGCATTAACCATTGAGGAATTAAACTACAGGCGTTTTGAGTGAAATTCGCCTAATCAGGGTAAACATCCAATAGGCTCTAAAAAAAAAACCCTGATGGTGGATTGACCAAATTTGGGGAGCCATGAGGGGCACAAGAGAGAATCATTTTGTCAGAGTTTCATTTGAAATACACAAAGAAATACCTAGTTCCCACAAGCTAAGAAACATGGAATTATTTCCAGTTGGCTAAAACGCTTTTCTATGAGTTTGAAACTCTTTTGAGTACCTAGTGATTCAGCTTTGAGATACTTGAACCAGGACAGAAGCACAGTGTGCTCTTGTGAAGTAAAAGTGTTTGTTCTGCATTTTTTAAAAGTTCTAGCATTAACCATTTAAGAATTAAACTCACAGGGTTTTTCAGGCATTTTCGCCTAATCAGGGTAAACATCCAATAGCCTATAAACAAAACACCCTTGATGGTGGGATGACCAAACTCGGGGAGTCTTGAGGGGCACATGAGAGAATCATTTTTTCAGAGTTTTATTGAAATACACAAAGAAACCTAGTGCCCAGAAGCTAAGAAACATGGAATTATTTCCAGTTCTCTAAAACGCTTTTCTGTGAATTTGAAACTCTTTAGCCTACCTAGTGAATTCAGCTTTGAGATACTTGAACCAGGACAGAAGCACAGTGTGCTCTTGTGATCTGAAGTGCTTTTCTGCATTTTCAAAGTTCTAGCACTAACCATTGAGGAATTAAACTACAGGCGTTTTCAGTGAAATTCGCCTAATCAGGGTGAACATCCAATAGGCTCTAAACAAAAAACCCGATATGGTGGGATGACCAAATTTGGGGAGCCATGAGGGGCACAAGAGAGAATCATTTTGTCAGAGTTTCATTGAAATACACAAAGAAACCTAGTTCCCACAAGCTAAGAAACATGGAATTATTTCCAGTTGCCTAAATCGCTTTTCTGTGAATTTGAAACTCTTTTGCTACCTAGTGATTCAGCTTTGAGATACTTGAACCAGGGACAGAGTCACAGTGTGCTCTTGTGAATCTGAAGTGGTTTTCTGCATTTTCAAAGTTCTAGCATTAACCATTGAGGAATTAAACTACAGGCGTTTTGAGTGAAATTCGCCTAATCAGGGTAAACATTCAATAGGCTCTAAAAAAAAAACCCGTGATGATGGTGGATTGAGCAAATTTGGGAGCCATGAGGGGCACAAGAGAGAATCATTTTTGTCAGAGTTTTATTGAAATACACTAAGAAACCTAGTTCCCACAAGCTAAGAAACATGGAATTATTTCCAGTTGGCTAAAACGCTTTTCTGTGAGTTTGAAACTCTTTTGCTACCTAGTGATTCAGCTTTGAGATACTTGAACCAGGACAGAAGCAGAGTGTGCTCTTGTAAACTAAAGTGTTGTTCTGCATTTTTAAAGTTCTAGCATTAACCATTTAAGAATTAAACTCACAGTCTTTTTCAGGCATTTTCGCCTAATCAGGGTAAACATCCAATAGACTGTAAACAAAACACCCTTGAAGGTGGGATGACCAAACTTGGGAAGCCTTGAGGGGCATATGAGAGAATCATTTTCTTCAGAATTTCATTGAAATACACAAAGAAACCTAGTGCCCAGAAGCTAAGAAACATGGAATTATTTCCAGTTCGCTAAAACGCTTTTCTGTGAGTTTGAAACTCTTTTTTTTTACCTAGTGATTCAGCTTTGAGATACTTGAACCAGGAAAGAAGCACAGTGTGCTCTTGTGATCTGAAGTGCTTTTCTGCATTTTCAAAGTTCTAGCATTAACCAATGAGGAATTACACTAACAGGCGTTTTCAGTGAAATTCGCCTAATCAGGGTAAACATCCAATAGGCTCTAAGGAAAAAACCCGTGATGGTGTGATGACCAAATTTGGGAGCCACGAGGGGCACAAGAGAGAATCATTTTGTCAGAGTTTCATTGAAATACACAAAGAAACCTAGTACCCAGAAGCAAAGAAACATGGAATGATTTCCAGTTGACTAAATCACTTTTCTGTGAGTTTGAAACTCTTTTGCTACCTAGTGATTCAGCTTTGAGATACTTGAATCAGAACAGAAGCACAGTGTGCTCTTGTGAACTAAAATGTTGTTCTGCATTTTTAAAGTTCTAGCATTAACCATTTAAGAATTAAACTCACAGGGGTTTTCAGGCATTTTCGCCTAATCAGGGTAAACATCCAATAGCCTGTAAACAAAACACCCTTGATGGTGGGATGACCAAACTTGGGGAGTCTTGAGGGGCACATGAGAGAATCATTTTTTCAGAGTTTTATTGAAATACACAAAGAAACCTAGTGCCCAGAAGCTAAGAAACATGGAATTATTTCCAGTTCTCTAAAACGCTTTTCTGTGAATTTGAACCTCTTTTCCTACCTAGTGATTCAGCTTTGAGATACTTGAACCAGGACAGAAGCACAGTGTGCTCTTGTGATCTGAAGTGCTTTTCTGCATTTTCAAAGTTCTAGCATTAACCATTGAGGAATTAAACTACAGGCGTTTTCAGTGAAATTCGCCTAATCAGGGTAAATATCCAATAGGCTCTAAACAAAAAAACACGTGATGGTGGATTGACCAAATTTGGGGAGCCATGAGGGGCACAAGAGAGAATCATTTTTGTCAGAGGTTCATTGAAATACACAAAGAAACTTAGTACCCAGAAGCAAAGAAACATGGAATTATTTCCAGTTGACTAAATCACTTTTCTGTGAGATTGAAACTCTTTTGCTACGTAGTGATTCAGCTTTGAGATACTTGAACCAGGAAAGAAGCACAGTGTGCTCTGGTGATCTGAAGTGCTTTTCTGCATTTTCAAAGTTCTAGCATTACCTTTGAGGAATTAAACTACAGGCGTTTTCAGTGAAATTCGCCTAATCAGGGTAAACATCCAATAGGCTCTAAACAAAAAACCCGATATGGTGGGATGACCAAATTTGGGGAGCCATGAGGGGCCCAAGAGAGAATCATTTTGTCAGAGTTTTATTGAAATACACAAAGAAATTTAGTACCCCGGATGCGAAGAAACAAGGAATTATTTCCAGTTGGCTAAATCGCTTTTCTGTGAGTATGAAACTCTTTTGCTACCTAGTGATTCAGCTTTTAGATACTTGAACCAGGACAGAATCACAGTGTGCTCTTGTAATCTGACGTGGTTTTCTGCATTTTCAAAGTTCTAGCATTAACCATTGAGGAATTAAACTACAGGCGTTTTGAGTGAAATTCGCCTAATCAGGGTAAACATCCAATAGGCTCTAAACAAAAAAAACCCATGATGGTGGATTGACCAAATTTGGGGGAGCCATGAGGGGCACAAGAGAGAATCATTTTGTCAGAGTTTCATTGAAATACACAAAGAAACCTAGTTCCCACAAGCTAAGAAACATGGAATTATTTCCAGTTGGCTAAAACGCTTTTCTATGAGTTTGAAACTCTTTTGGTACCTAGTGATTCAGCTTTGAGATACTTGAACCAGGACAGAAGCACAGTGTGCTCTTGTGAAGTAAAGTGTTGTTCTGCATTTTTAAAGTTCTAGCATTAACCATTTAAGAAATAAACTCACAGGGGTTTTCAGGCATTTTCGCCTAATCAGGGTAAACATCCAATAGCCTATAAACAAAACACCCTTGATGGTGGGATGACCAAACTTGGGGAGTCTTGAGGGGCACATGAGAGAATCATTTTTTCAGAGTTTTATTGAAATACACAAAGAAACCTAGTGCCCAGAAGCTAAGAAACATGGAATTATTTCCAGTTCTCTAAAACGCTTTTCTGTGAATTTGAAAACTCTTTTCCTACCTAGTAATTCAGCTTTGAGATACTTGAACCAGGACAGAAGCACAGTGTGCTCTTGTGAAGTAAATTGTTTTTCTGCATTTTTTAAAGTTCTAGCATTAACCATTTAAGAATTAAAACTCACAGTCTTTTTCAGGCATTTTCGCCTAATCAGGGTAAACATCCAATAGACTGTAAACAAAACACCCTTGAAGGTGGGATGACCAAACTTGGGAAGCCTTGAGGGGCATATGAGAGAATCATTTCTTCAGAATTTCATTGAAATACACAAAGAAACCTAGTGCCCAGAAGCTAAGAAACATGGAATTATTTCCAGTTCGCTAAAACGCTTTTCTGTGAGTTTGAAACTCTTTTTTTGCCTAGTGATTCAGCTTTGAGATACTTGAACCAGGAAAGAAGCACAGTGTGCTCTTGTGATCTGAAGTGCTTTTCTGCATTTTCAAAGTTCTAGCATTAACCAATGAGGAATTACACTAACAGGCGTTTTCAGTGAAATTCGCCTAATCAGGGTAAACATCCAATAGGCTCTAAAGAAAAAACCCGTGATGGTGTGATGACCAAATTTGGGGAGCCATGAGGGGCACAAGAGAGAATCATTTTGTCAGAGTTTCATTGAAATACACAAAGAAACCTAGTACCCAGAAGCAAAGAAACATGGAATGATTTCCAGTTGACTAAATCACTTTTCTGTGAGTTTGAAACTCTTTTGCTACCTAGTGATTCAGCTTTGAGATACTTGAATCAGAACAGAAGCACAGTGTGCTCTTGTGAACTAAAATGTTGTTCTGCATTTTTAAAGTTCTAGCATTAACCATTTAAGAATTAAACTCACAGGGGTTTTCAGGCATTTTCGCCTAATCAGGGTAAACATCCAATAGCCTGTAAACAAAACACCCTTGATGGTGGGATGACCAAACTTGGGGAGTCTTGAGGGGCACATGAGAGAATCATTTTTTCAGAGTTTTATTGAAATACACAAAGAAACCTAGTGCCCAGAAGCTAAGAAACATGGAATTATTTCCAGTTCTCTAAAACGCTTTTCTGTGAATTTGAACCTCTTTTCCTACCTAGTGATTCAGCTTTGAGATACTTGAACCAGGACAGAAGCACAGTGTGCTCTTGTGATCTGAAGTGCTTTTCTGCATTTTCAAAGTTCTAGCATTAACCATTGAGGAATTAAACTACAGGCGTTTTCAGTTAAATTCGCCTAATCAGGGTAAATATCCAATAGGCTCTAAACAAAAAACACGTGATGGTGGATTGACCAAATTTGGGGAGCCATGAGGGGCACAAGAGAGAATCATTTTGTCAGAGGTTCATTGAAATACACAAAGAAACTTAGTACCCAGAAGCAAAGAAACATGGAATTATTTCCAGTTGACTAAATCACTTTTCTGTGAGATTGAAACTCTTTTGCTACGTAGTGATTCAGCTTTGAGATACTTGAACCAGGAAAGAAGCACAGTGTGCTCTGGTGATCTGAAGTGCTTTTCTGCATTTTCAAAGTTCTAGCATTACCTTTGAGGAATTAAACTACAGGCGTTTTCAGTGAAATTCGCCTAATCAGGGTAAACATCCAATAGGCTCTAAACAAAAAACCCGATATGGTGGGATGACCAAATTTGGGGAGCCATGAGGGGCCCAAGAGAGAATCATTTTGTCAGAGTTTTATTGAAATACAGAAAGAAATTTAGTACCCGGATGCGAAGAAAACAAGGAATTATTTCCAGTTGGCTAAATCGCTTTTCTGTGAGTATGAAACTCTTTTGCTACCTAGTGATTCAGCTTTTAGATACTTGAACCAGGACAGAATCACAGTGTGCTCTTGTAATCTGACGTGGTTTTCTGCATTTTCAAAGTTCTAGCATTAACCATTGAGGAATTAAACTACAGGCGTTTTGAGTGAAATTCGCCTAATCAGGGTAAACATCCAATAGGCTCTAAACAAAAAAAAACCCATGATGGTGGATTGACCAAATTTGGGGAGCCATGAGGGGCACAAGAGAGAATCATTTTGTCAGAGGTTCATTGAAATACACAAAGAAACCTAGTTCCCACAAGCTAAGAAACATGGAATTATTTCCAGTTGGCTAAAACGCTTTTCTATGAGTTTGAAACTCTTTTGGTACCTAGTGATTCAGCTTTGAGATACTTGAACCAGGACAGAAGCACAGTGTGCTCTTGTGAAGTAAAGTGTTGTTCTGCATTTTTAAAGTTCTAGCATTAACCATTTAAGAAATAAACTCACAGGGGTTTTCAGGCATTTTCGCCTAATCAGGGTAAACATCCAATAGCCTATAAACAAAAGACCCTTGATGGTGGGATGACCAAACTTGGGGAGTCTTGAGGGGCACATGAGAGAATCATTTTTTCAGAGTTTTTATTGAAATACACAAAGAAACCTAGTGCCCAGAAGCTAAGAAACATGGAATTATTTCCAGTTCTCTAAAACGCTTTTCTGTGAGTTTGAAACTCTTTTTTTACCTAGTGATTCAGCTTTGAGATACTTGAACCAGGACAGAAGCACAGTGTGCTCTTGTGAAGTAAAGTGTTGTTCTGCATTTTTAAAGTTCTAGCATTAACCATTTAAGAATTAAACTCACAGTCTTTTTCAGGCATTTTCGCCTAATCAGGGTAAACATCCAATAGACTGTAAACAAAACACCCTTGAAGGTGGGATGACCAAACTTGGGAAGCCTTGAGGGGCATATGAGAGAATCATTTCTTCAGAATTTCATTGAAATACACAAAGAAACCTAGTGCCCAGAAGCTAAGAAACATGGAATTATTTCCAGTTCGCTAAAACGCTTTTCTGTGAGTTTGAAACTCTTTTTTTTACCTAGTGATTCAGCTTTGAGATACTTGAACCAGGAAAGAAGCACAGTGTGCTCTTGCTCTTGTGATCTGAAGTGCTTTTCTGCATTTTCAAAGTTCTAGCATTAACCAATGAGGAATTACACTAACAGGCGTTTTCAGTGAAATTCGCCTAATCAGGGTAAACATCCAATAGGCTCTAAAGAAAAAAACCCGTGATGGTGTGATGACCAAATTTGGGGAGCCATGAGGGGCACAAGAGAGAATCATTTTGTCAGAGTTTCATTGAAATACACAAAGAAATCTAGTACCCAGAAGCAAAGAAACATGGAATGATTTTCCAGTTGACTAAATCACTTTTCTGTGAGTTTGAAACTCTTTTGCTACCTAGTGATTCAGCTTTGAGATACTTGAATCAGAACACAGAAGCACAGTGTGCTCTTGTGAACTAAAATGTTGTTCTGCATTTTTAAAGTTCTAGCATTAACCATTTAAGAATTAAACTCACAGGGGTTTTCAGGCATTTTCGCCTAATCAGGGTAAACATCCAATAGCCTGTAAACAAAACACCCTTGATGGTGGGATGACCAAACTTGGGGAGTCTTGAGGGGCACATGAGAGAATCATTTTTTCAGAGTTTTATTGAAATACACAAAGAAACCTAGTGCCCAGAAGCTAAGAAACATGGAATTATTTCCAGTTCTCTAAAAACGCTTTTCTGTGAATTTGAACCTCTTTTCCTACCTAGTGATTCAGCTTTGAGATACTTGAACCAGGACAGAAGCACAGTGTGCTCTTGTGATCTGAAGTGCTTTTCTGCATTTTCAAAGTTCTAGCATTAACCATTGAGGAATTAAACTACAGGCGTTTTCAGTTAAATTCGCCTAATCAGGGTAAATATCCAATAGGCTCTAAACAAAAAACACGTGATGGTGGATTGACCAAATTTGGGGAGCCATGAGGGGCACAAGAGAGAATCATTTTGTCAGAGGTTCATTGAAATACACAAAGAAACTTAGTACCCAGAAGCAAAGAAACATGGAATTATTTCCAGTTGACTAAATCACTTTTCTGTGAGATTGAAACTCTTTTGCTACGTAGTGATTCAGCTTTGAGATACTTGAACCAGGAAAGAAGCACAGTGTGCTCTGGTGATCTGAAGTGCTTTTCTGCATTTTCAAAGTTCTAGCATTACCTTTGAGGAATTAAACTACAGGCGTTTTCAGTGAAATTCGCCTAATCAGGGTAAACATCCAATAGGCTCTAAACAAAAAACCCGATATGGTGGGATGACCAAATTTGGGGAGCCATGAGGGGCCCAAGAGAGAATCATTTTGTCAGAGTTTTATTGAAATACACAAAGAAATTTAGTACCCGGATGCGAAGAAACAAGGAATTATTTCCAGTTGGCTAAATCGCTTTTCTGTGAGTATGAAACTCTTTTGCTACCTAGTGATTCAGCTTTTAGATACTTGAACCAGGACAGAATCACAGTGTGCTCTTGTAATCTGACGTGGTTTTCTGCATTTTCAAAGTTCTAGCATTAACCATTGAGGAATTAAACTACAGGCGTTTTGAGTGAAATTCGCCTAATCAGGGTAAACATCCAATAGGCTCTAAACAAAAAAAACCCATGATGGTGGATTGACCAAATTTGGGGGAGCCATGAGGGGCACAAGAGAGAATCATTTTGTCAGAGGTTCATTGAAATACACAAAGAAACCTAGTTCCCACAAGCTAAGAAACATGGAATTATTTCCAGTTGGCTAAAACGCTTTTCTATGAGTTTGAAACTCTTTTGGTACCTAGTGATTCAGCTTTGAGATACTTGAACCAGGACAGAAGCACAGTGTGCTCTTGTGAAGTAAAGTGTTGTTCTGCATTTTTAAAGTTCTAGCATTAACCATTTAAGAAATAAACTCACAGGGGTTTTCAGGCATTTTCGCCTAATCAGGGTAAACATCCAATAGCCTATAAACAAAAGACCCTTGATGGTGGGATGACCAAACTTGGGGAGTCTTGAGGGGCACATGAGAGAATCATTTTTTCAGAGTTTTATTGAAATACACAAAGAAACCTAGTGCCCAGAAGCTAAGAAACATGGAATTATTTCCAGTTCTCTAAAACGCTTTTCTGTGAATTTGAAACTCTTTTCCTACCTAGTAATTCAGCTTTGAGATACTTGAACCAGGACAGAAGCACAGTGTGCTCTTGTGATCTGAAGTGCTTTTCTGCATTTTCAAAGTTCTAGCATTAACCATTGAGGAATTAAACTACAGGCGTTTTCAGTGAAATTCGCCTAATCAGGGTAAACATCCAATAGGCTCTAAACAAAAAACCCGATATGGTGGGATGGCCAAATTTGGGGAGCCATGAGGGGCACAAGAGAGAATCATTTTGTCAGAGTTTCATTGAAATACACAAAGAAACCTAGTTCCCACAAGCTAAGAAACATGGAATTATTTCCAGTTGCCTAAATCGCTTTTCTGTGAATTTGAAACTCTTTTGCTACCTAGTGATTCAGCTTTGAGATACTTGAACCAGGACAGAGTCACAGTGTGCTCTTGTGATCTGAAGTGGTTTTCTGCATTTTCAAAGTTCTAGCATTAACCATTGAGGAATTAAACTACAGGCGTTTTGAGTGAAATTCGCCTAATCAGGGTAAACATTCAATAGGCTCTAAAAAAAAAACCCGTGATGGTGCATTGAGCAAATTTGGGAGCCATGAGGGGCACAAGAGAGAATCATTTTGTCAGAGTTTTATTGAAATACACAAAGAAACCTAGTTCCCACAAGCTAAGAAACATGGAATTATTTCCAGTTGGCTAAAACGCTTTTCTGTGAGTTTGAAACTCTTTTGCTACCTAGTGATTCAGCTTTGAGATACTTGAACCAGGACAGAAGCAGAGTGTGCTCTTGTAAACTAAAGTGTTGTTCTGCATTTTTAAAGTTCTAGCATTAACCATTTAAGAATTAAACTCACAGGGGTTTTGAGGCATTTTTCGCCTAATCAGGGTAAACATCCCAATAGCCTATAAACAAAACACCCTTGAACCCCCCCCCCCCCCCCCCCCCCCCCCCCCCCCCCCCCCCCCCCCCCCCACCCCCCCCCCGGTGGGATGACCAAACTTGGGGAGTCTTTGAGGGGCACATGAGAGAATCATTTTTTCAGAGTTTTATTGAAATACACAAAGAAACCTAGTGCCCAGAAGCTAAGAAACATGGAATTATTTCCAGTTCTCTAAAACGCTTTTCTGTGAATTTGAACCTCTTTTCCTACCTAGTGATTCAGCTTTGAGATACTTGAACCAGGACAGAAACACAGTGTGCTTTTGTGATCTGAAGTGCTTTTCTGCATTTTCAAAGTTCTAGCATTAACCATTGAGGAATTAAACTACAGGCGTTTTCAGTGAAATTCGCCTAATCAGGGTAAATATCCAATAGGCTCTAAACAAAAAAAAACACGTGATAGTGGATTGACCAAATTTGGGGAGCCATGAGGGGCACAAGAGAGAATCATTTTGTCAGAGGTTCATTGAAATACACAAAGAAACTTAGTACCCAGAAGCAAAGAAACATGGAATTATTTCCAGTTGACTAAATCACTTTTCTGTGAGATTGAAACTCTTTTGCTACGTAGTGATTCAGCTTTGAGATACTTGAACCAGGAAAGAAGCACAGTGTGCTCTGGTGATCTGAAGTGCTTTTCTGCATTTTCAAAGTTCTAGCATTACCTTTGAGGAATTAAACTACAGGCGTTTTCAGTGAAATTCGCCTAATCAGGGTAAACATCCAATAGGCTCTAAACAAAAAACCCGATATGGTGGGATGACCAAATTTGGGGAGCCATGAGGGGCCCAAGAGAGAATCATTTTGTCAGAGTTTTATTGAAATACACAAAGAAATTTAGTACCCGGATGCGAAGAAACAAGGAATTATTTCCAGTTGGCTAAATCGCTTTTCTGTGAGTATGAAACTCTTTTGCTACCTAGTGATTCAGCTTTTAGATACTTGAACCAGGACAGAATCACAGTGTGCTCTTGTAATCTGACGTGGTTTTCTGCATTTTCAAAGTTCTAGCATTAACCATTGAGGAATTAAACTACAGGCGTTTTGAGTGAAATTCGCCTAATCAGGGTAAACATCCAATAGGCTCTAAACAAAAAAAACCCATGATGGTGGATTGACCAAATTTGGGGAGCCATGAGGGGCACAAGAGAGAATCATTTTGTCAGAGGTTCATTGAAATACACAAAGAAACCTAGTTCCCACAAGCTAAGAAACATGGAATTATTTCCAGTTGGCTAAAAACGCTTTTATATGAGTTTGAAACTCTTTTGGTACCTAGTGATTCAGCTTTGAGATACTTGAACCAGGACAGAAGCACAGTGTGCTCTTGTGAAGTAAAGTGTTGTTCTGCATTTTTAAAGTTCTAGCATTAACCATTTAAGAAATAAACTCACAGGGGTTTTCAGGCATTTTCGCCTAATCAGGGTAAACATCCAATAGCCTATAAACAAAAGACCCTTGATGGTGGGATGACCAAACTTGGGGAGTCTTGAGGGGCACATGAGAGAATCATTTTTTCAGAGTTTTATTGAAATACACAAAGAAACCTAGTGCCCAGAAGCTAAGAAACATGGAATTATTTCCAGTTCTCTAAAACGCTTTTCTGTGAATTTGAACCTCTTTTCCTACCTAGTGATTCAGCTTTGAGATACTTGAACCAGGACAGAAGCACAGTGTGCTCTTGTGAAGTAAAGTGTTGTTCTGCATTTTTAAAAGTTCTAGCATTAACCATTTAAGAATTAAACTCACAGTCTTTTTTCAGGCATTTTCGCCTAATCAGGGTAAACATCCAATAGACTGTAAACAAAACACCCTTGAAGGTGGGATGACCAAACTTGGGAAGCCTTGAGGGGCATATGAGAGAATCATTTCTTCAGAATTTCATTGAAATACACAAAGAAACCTAGTGCCCAGAAGCTAAGAAACATGGAATTATTTCAGTTCGCTAAAACGCTTTTCTGTGAGTTTGAAACTCTTTTTTTACCTAGTTATTCAGCTTTGAGATACTTGAACCAGGAAAGAAGCACAGTGTGCTCTTGTGATCTGAAGTGCTTTTCTGCATTTTCAAAGTTCTAGCATTAACCAATGAGGAATTACACTAACAGGCGTTTTCAGTGAAATTTCGCCTAATCAGGGTAAACATCCAATAGGCTCTAAAGAAAAAACCCGTGATGGTGTGATGACCAAATTTGGAGAGCCATGAGGGGCACAAGAGAGAATCATTTTTGTCAGAGTTTCATTGAAATACACAAAGAAATCTAGTACCCAGAAGCAAAGAAACATGGAATGATTTCCAGTTGACTAAATCACTTTTTCTGTGAGTTTGAAACTCTTTTGCTACCTAGTGATTCAGCTTTGAGATACTTGAATCAGAACAGAAGCACAGTGTGCTCTTGTGAACTAAAATGTTGTTCTGCATTTTTAAAGTTCTAGCATTAACCATTTAAGAATTAAACTCACAGGGGTTTTCAGGCATTTTCGCCTAATCAGGGTAAACATCCAATAGCCTGTAAACAAAACACCCTTGATGGTGGGATGACCAAACTTGGGGAGTCTTGAGGGGCACATGAGAGAATCATTTTTTCAGAGTTTTATTGAAATACACAAAGAAACCTAGTGCCCAGAAGCTAAGAAACATGGAATTATTTCCAGTTCTCTAAAACCGCTTTTCTGTGAATTTGAAACCTCTTTTCCTACCTAGTGATTTTCCAGCTTTGAGATACTTGAACCAGGACAGAAGCACAGTGTGCTCTTGTGATCTGAAGTGCTTTTCTGCATTTTCAAAGTTCTAGCATTAACCATTGAGGAATTAAACTACAGGCGTTTTCAGTGAAATTCGCCTATCAGGGTAAATATCCAATAGGCTCTAAAACAAAAAACACGTGATGGTGGATTGACCAAATTTGGGGAGCCATGAGGGGCACAAGAGAGAATCATTTTGTCAGAGGGGTTCATTGAAATTCACAAAGAAACTTAGTACCCAAGAAGCAAAGAAACATGGAATTATTTCCAGTTGACTAAATCACTTTTCTGTGAGATTTGAAACTCTTTTTGCGTACGTAGTGATTCAGCTTTGATATACTTGAAACCAGGAAAAGAAGCACAGTGTGCTCTGGTGATCTGAAGTGCTTGTCTCTGCATTTTCAAAGTTCTAGCATTACCATTTGAGGAATTAAACTACAGCGCGTTTTCAGTGAAATTCGCCTAATCAGGGTAAACTAATCCAATTAGGCTTCTAAACAAAAAACCAAATATGGTGGGCATGACCAAAATTTGGGGGAGCCCATGAGGGGCCCATGGAGAGAATCATTTTTGTCAGTGAGTTTTATTGAAATTACACTAAGAAAAATTTAGTACCCGGATGCGAGAAGAATCAAGGAATTATTTCCAGTTGGCTAAATCGCTTTTCTGTGAGTATGAAACTCTTTTGCTACCTAGTGATTCAGCTTTTAGATACTTGAACCAGGACAGAATCCTACAGTGTGCTCTTAGTAATCTGACGTGGTTTTCTAGCAAAAATTCAAAGTTCTTCGCATTAACCATT